>JBCEWC010002666.1:0-33279 GCA_038996855.1 Solanum aculeatissimum
TTTGAGAATTCGATTTTACTTAAATCAATTGAGTGAATAATTGAATTTTCGAAAACAAGTCATTTTTTCGTATAACAATCATATTTTAAATTCAAATTTAGTTATACGAATAAAAGTGTAAAAACAATCAAATATATTTAGTAGGCCCGGGCAGCTTTTACTAGTTCTTAAATATTACTCTCTCCCTCTTTATTTATGTAACACTTGCTACATTTTAAAAGTTATTTGAATAATATTTAAAGCTAAATTTAATTAGATAAACGCAATTGAAAAAATAAATATATAAAAGTCTTTCAATTTTTCTGATCTTAAATTAAAAATATATATATGAAATGTATCAAAATATATTCTAATTTTATGATTTTAAACATATCATGCATGTGAAGAATTAGAGTTACAGAATTGTCAATAAAAAAGTAAAATATTCTTATTAAAATAAAATTTTAAAAATAATTAGTAAAAATGATAAAGGTTGAACCCATTGTGAAAGTGGAGTTGGCAAAGTTTATACTTATTCCATAGTCAATATAAAGGATAAGGAATTGGAATTTTTATTTTTTATTTATTTATTTTATTTTATTTTTAATTACAATAATTGATTGAGAGAATAAGGATCAATCATTCTGAACCATTGAACTTGTTCTTTCAAAGTCATTGGATATAACTAATCAAATCACCATAAGTCTTGCCTATGTACATGCATCATGTTTTATTTCTACATTTAAAAAAAATATATTATATTCTCTATAAAGAATATTAATCGAAATGAGTTTTATTAGATTTTGGATCAATGTGCGAAGAAAAGAAGTTTTTTGTTTTTCACATGTCAATCTAGTCGACAAGAGTTGTCAGGCAATTGATTATTGTATCGAATATAATCAACTGACTTTATTACGCAAGGTTTGATGTTATATTCATTTTAAATAATTTTATTATATTATTGCTTGTGATTTGAATACCTTAATGACAACACAATTACTCATTTTTGTAAAACAAATTATGAATTAATTGAGCTTATGGTTTAAGAGAAAATAAAAGACTCTATTTGGTGTGATCAAATCTTCTAAGTATTTTTAACATACTCCCTCCTTCTATTTTAAGTGTCTTTTAAAGCCCTTTAAATTTGGTCATAATAAATATCATTTTAAAAAATCAAGATAATATTATTATTTTTTTCTAAAATATATTCTTGCTCTGATAAATGATCTACTATATAACTTTAACAAAAAAAAATTATGTCTTTTGGACAAGATTACTTCGTAGATTAGCAAGTTACTTTTTCCATTTCTAGACGAAGATAGCTCTGAAGAAACATCGACTATCTATGAATAATCACAATTGAGAATGTCAACCAACAAGATGAGTCTATAAAAAAATTCAAGTTCAAATTAAATTATAATGACTGAACTCCTCACTTACATGACAAAATTGAGTTAATGTAAAAGTCGGTGCCCTTGAGATATTCTTTGTTATTAGTATATATTATTTTATGTCGTCATCGTTAAAGGACTTGAGGAGAAAGAACGGATAATTTAATAAATTATTCGCTCTGTTTCATATTACTTGACAAATAATTTAAGATCCATATTTATAGTAATGTAGACAAATAATATGTAACATATGTATTAACTCCTTATCATTAAGGCTACTTATTAAATTTACTTAATTTGTATACTAAAATATTAATTAAAAGACACTTAAAGAACAAGGAGTACAAGATGCCAACTTTATTATATTCTCATTTTCTTTGGTTGCATAAAAGTAACAAAATTTATTATAATTCGAAATATAAAAAAGATATAAAAGTAAAATTGAAGGCACTAAGGACCTAATTAAGGATCTTTTACCAATTATGGAAGAATAATAATCAGACAACAAATTACTTATAAATTATAATAAGAATATAATATAGACCACCTCTACAAAATAATCTTGTTAGCTATGAATCATTTAGCCATGAATTCGTAATTAATTTATTATTTTTAGATATATTCTCTAATTGACTTTGGCTAGTAAAAAAAAAGTTTTATTATAATTCTAAATTGGTAAAGAAATACTCTCTTTGTTCACTTGTATTTACCAGTATTTCAGTTATCGAGATCAAATTATATGAACTATTTTTTCATCATATTAATATGAGAAAGATTGCAACTTATAATATATATTTTTCAGCCATCTAAATTTTAAATTTCAAATATTAAATTTAACTTTGAAATTTAATCAAGTTGATCTCGAAAAATAAAATAGTGATAAGTAAAAGTGAATCGACGGAGTAAAGGTAATATGGATGGCACTAAAGACCAATATTGCCAATTATGGAAGAAGAAGAAGAAGAATCAACAAGAAATTATTAATTAAGAATTATTGAGAGGACCCCCACAAATACAAGACAAAAGGGTACAAATTCCAAAATACTTTTCCTATAAGTAGTTTTCACCCTCATCAATCATCTAAACAAGAAGAAGAAGAAGGAAAAAATCTCAAACAAGAAAATTCTTATACATATATATATATATATAAGAGATATGTCAAAGCAAGTGATTAGTAGTAGTATTTATTGTGAAAAAGGTGAAAAAGTTGCATCAATTTGTAGGAAGACAGAAAGGAAGATGAGCTTTGAATTGAAGTTGGAAACAATTGAAGAAGAAAGTGATCAAAAATATGGTGGTCAATTGTGCAAAGTATCTCACTCATCCCACAAGTTGGCTACTTCTTCTAATAGTAGTAAGGGCTAACATGTCTTGTGTATCACAAAGGGGCTAAATAAGCCAACTTTTCTTGCTTTATTTTGAAATTAAGAGGTCATATGTTCAATATTTCCACCCCACTACACCTTTTTTTTGGGGGGCCTAATTCAAATTTGCACTAGGTTCATTCGAAATCTCTTCGACGAAAAATTATAATATTGATATGGTAAAATTAACTTTGGGGGAGGGGGGAGAGAGAACCTCATGATTTTTGCATTTAATCGAGGGTCTGGATCGTTAATATTAGCTTGCATTTAGACATGCGATATGAAGTCATAATTTTTTAAATTCTTCAAAACATAATTAAGATTCCAAATCATGATTTCATTTTAAATATAAAACTCATAAGTTTATAGTTTGTATAAAAAAAAAAAAGACTCATGCTCAGCGCAAATAGATTGTTCATATCATGTGAAACGATTGTATAAAAAATACATATTACTACATAGCTGACTAGTGGATGTTTATAATAAAATTATACGCATTTGAAAGTTTGTAGTGCAAAATTAAATATTTGTAATAATTGTGTATATAATTTAAACTCTTAATTAAATCAATTAAATAATGAACCATAAGGACAAATGTAGCTTTTCACAACTCATCCCTATCTTAAAGAGGAACCATTTGATTTTAGTTATGGGAAGGCATAATATACAATATTCAAATTTGATTTTAGCCACAAGTAAATATTTTAGTTTTGTGTATAAATATTTACACATCTCAATTCGTCTTTATCGTGTCAATTAAATGTTGCAATTTATATTTTAATCATCTATATACCTTCAGAATTTATGTGTCACATCTGAATACTCTAATTTTACTTTCTCTCTAAATTCTAATAGGACTATTTACATGTGAATGATGCCAAGAATATACACTCAAAATATTTCACAGCTGCTATGACAAGTGACATATATATCATATCAGTGTATATGTATATACACACATATACAACATATTCAATTGAAGTATACAAATAGTGTATACATTGACCGTTTAAATTTATGTGACATATATACTTTCTTTTTAATTAGTTCCAAAAAAGGATACAATATACACTTCTTATTTACCCTTATTGAGAAAATTTTATAAGTAGACAGATATTATGCTGATATGTTTAAAATCACAATTTCAATTTTTTGTAATATATTGCTTTACAATGTTATGACATATTTAAGGCTATATATTTCATTTTAAAAAAAAATTCTTGTTACTACTTCTATATGATCACAATTCACAAGTAGTTTGTGTGATTTACTGTTACTTTGAATAATATCACAAACAGGGGTGAACAAAATCAAATCAAATCCTAAATCGAGTCAATCCAAGGAAAAAAATCCAACTAGTGGTTTGGTATTGAAAAAATAAAGAGATAATTACAGTGAGGGATGCTTCACTTAAAATAATTACAAAAAAATAGCCCTCCTTATATAGGCATGTATAGTCAGTGTATCATAATGTATATTTAGTATATTATTGTATAATAGTATATACTTTCTATAACTTTTGACAAACTATATTGTATAGTCCTGTATAATTTCGCTGATTTGGGCTCTTTTTTATGTAAATAAAACATGAGTTATATTTGTTATAAATTAATTTTTTTTTTGTATATATATGAAATTTCTCCCAAATAAATTTGACTATATTTGAATTGGTTTGATTTTAACTTTAAAAAGTCAACTCCAGACCAAACCAACTCGACATCTTCATTAGGGCTTCATACTAAAATGTACCATTCGACCAATTACATGGTCGATATATAAACAATATAGTGAATATGTTGTGTATAGTATGTATATATTTAGTATACAGACTAAATATATTTTATAAATTAAATGATCGAATGATTCAAATTCGTAATTTACAGAAGGGAACTTAGAGAAGGCTTTAGAGAAGCAAAAACAGCAAACCATCCTTGTTGAGAAGGATGAATTACATCCCAAAAGAATGAAAGCTCTGGATTTTTGCATAATACATAATTGTTCTTGTCTCCACATGAATATTTATTGCTTATTCCCATGCAACATGGTTTAAGTGGATTCTCAAAATTTGAATTTCCTAACAAAATAAAAAATTAATTAGGGATGAAAATTAAATTCAATAAATAAAAGCAATAAAATACATGGTGAAAAACAGTCTCTTGACAAGGTCTTAATTTTTTCATGTAATATTCTTTTCTCATCGATTCAATCAAAATATCTGTAGAAATAAAGTTGAGTAACCATATGTGAAATTTAACCTTGAAAGAAAACTCGTATATTGCATATTATTACCTGGATGATTTTGTTGTATGTTCAAGGCAGTGATGAAGGCAGTATAGAGATCAATAATGAAGAAACTTGGTGTACCAATTTGATTATTTAGTTTATCTATAATTTGATGTAACATTTGATTGTGAAATATTGAAAGAGAATTGGCAGATTCACTACAATTCTCATAAGAAAAAGTAATTGTCATTTTAGGTAAACACCCTATGGGTTCCATTGATGTTATGCCTATTTTTTTAACTCCCAATCCATGTATACGTCTAAGGTTTAATTCAAGTTGACTTAATATTGACTTAGTGAAATCCTCCAAGTCCTGCAAAAAAAAAAAAAGAGTTTTATTTGAAGTGATCTAGGATTAAGATTTAATTAATAAAAAAATAATGAGGTAAGGACCAAGAGAATAATAGTTAGTGGAATCTTAATAGCTCAGTTACGTTGGTGGAGTACTTCTTCACTCTGTATTTCGTTCCCCTATTCTCATTTATTTTATTTTTTTTAGAAAAAAGAGAACAATAGCTAATATATAGATATAGATATTATCAATTTTCTCCCCTAGCTAATCAAGAGATTTCTTGCGGATCCATGGAGTTTTTGTTTTGGTTACATGAAGTTGGGGTGCTTGGATTGACTTTTTTTTAAGTGTCTCATTAGTTAAAAGTTGAGTATCCCCTAGTTTTAAAAAGTACTTAAAAGTCGAAAAAATAAATCAATCCAAACACCCACTAAATCCACTTCACACTAAAAAGTTCCAGATTAGAATAAAATGCTTCCTAACAAAGACAACTCTGTATCCATCAAAATTTGAATCCGAGACTCTGATTAAAAATAATCAAAGATTTTTTTTTTCCTTTGTTGAAACTCCATCCCAACATGGGCTTCTCAAAGACACTTGCTAGGTAGTAAAAAAAAGCAAGAAAATAAAGCCATATAGATGACAAAACAATTATTCTAGATATATACATCATATATAATATAGGTAGGGTTAGTTTAACAACTTAATTTACCTCCATATTGTTGTTATTATTGTTGAGAAAAGTAGCATAGTCATTGCCTGCCACAGACACAAGAGCAATGGAGGAACTCATGTTGTCTTTGTTGTACACTTGTTCCTCTTCTTGAACAAGTTGTTGAAAATTATTTATTTGTGTTGTCATGTTTGGTTGGTTAACAAAAGTGTTGTATACACCTGTGCCTCCATATGCAAAATTCACCCCATAATTATCTCTTTGTGATGATCCTTTCCTATTAGCATAAGGTTGTGGAGATCTTATGCCAAGGAATGAAGCTGCATTATTAATTACAAAGTCATGCAATTATCTTTTCGTCAAGAGTGTTCATACTTTTAAAACATAGGTGGGTGATTTTTGTATCAAGGGTGTTCAACAATTGATATATATATATATATATATATATATCAAAATATCTATATTTAACCTATATATTCGGAAAAAAATTTCAACGAAGGGTGGTTAGATGGGTGAATGTAGCTCTGCCCTTGCTTGATAAGATCTAGAATTGGGCGTAGAGGTGGAATATGAATTTTCTAGAATATGATCGAGTGTAACACTAGATAAAGGAGAAAAAAGAAAGTATTAAGTCATGAAAATGGTTCTCATAACTTAGTATTAAACCAAGTACATCATTCAGCATTTTTGAAACACAATCTATATTAGATCGAATTCTAATATATATGAACATAAAATATCTAATTTTATAAAAAGATGATGTGTTCACGTGTATCATAAGTTTGAAAATAAATCTCGTCCTCATTGGACGGGTTTGTTAGTCTATAACTCATTACTTAGTACATATTGATTCTGCTCATCTTAATTCAAGTAATCTTTAATAAAAATTAATGATGACTCATCAATTTATTTATTCAACTCATGATTTTGATCGTCTTAATTCACCCAGTTGACACCAAAGCATCTACGTTAACAAAGTTCAGAAAAAATCCGCACCCCAAAGATGTAAGGCATGTAAACAGCGTAATCTAATGCAAATATTAGTGACTGAAACGGCACACGTACCAATAAAATCAGTGAGTACAAGGCCATCTGAGAATCTTCCAGAAGGATAACCAGGATAAGTGAAGCCATAAGGTTCTTTCCAAGAACTAGACATAGATTTTGGCCAATTCCCAGTATCTACATAAGAGTCTCCAAAAACAAACAGCTTAATTTCACCATGCTTGTGCTTCCCATGTTGTCTTTTAAGTACAACATCAACCTCCTCAATCATGTCAACTGCAACAAATATAAGAAAAGTTGATGTTGAACAAAGGAAGAATTCAATATTACAATACTGAATTTATCTGAATTCAGTATTTTTGACGTAGAACATAAAGTTATGCATGAAAAAAGCACTAAAATTACAATAAATAATAGATATATAAACTCATAACTTTAGAAATATAATTAATTCAACGCTAAAAACTTTAAATATTGGACTCATAAAATATCAACTTGACCCTAAATCGATCGATTGTTTACTTCTATATACTCCCTCTAAAGATATGTTAAATGTGCCACAATACTCTTTAATCTTGTTGTTTTAAATGTATCATGTGAAACGTTAGAAATTAAAGAATTAGCCAAAAAAAATATTCTTTTTGAAACATACTAAAAAAAATACGACAAACAAATTGAAATTAAACTCGTCATATCTAAATTCTGAATCCACCTAGATCGTCTTGTGAACAAAAAATAAAACAACCAGAATTGATGAGTGATGAAATTTACCAGCAGGAAAAGTGGCCATATAAGTAAAGATAAATAAGCAGCAGATGAAGTAGGATTTAGTTCCCATTTTTTGAGTGATTCTGCAAGAACTAAAAATGTTGCTATCTTTTAAAGGCTACCTAGTGATTGAAGAAGTGTTAAAAGTTAAAAAGGCTATGACATGCAAAACAATAAGAATAACTGAGTTATATATAGTAGGGGTACATTCTTTGACGTAACGTGTCACAAAATAAATTAATTAGTGCATTTAATTTCTAATCTTCTTGTTGTTCAAAAGTAAACACAAGTTTTCTATATTTCCTTTAGTAGTTAATCCAACATTTAGTAGTTAGAAATTCATAATAATTAACCTTCTAAACTAACCATGAGTCCTTTTTGTTGATTCTTCAAGAAATCTAGTACTAGAGCCAATTGCGGAGTCAGAAATTTCACTAAGGAAGTTCGATATATTAAATGTAAATACATAAAAAAAGTCAAAAGGGGCTCAACATTTACAAAATATATGTAAAAAAGAAGAAGAAGATATTTTAACCATCTATATGATGTAATTTTCTGTCGAAAGAGATTCAGATAGATGAATCCTTCGACTCTTGTTAGCTCCGCCTCTGCTCCTGTGTCTCTAATTTTAATGATATACTCCCTCCGTTCACTCTCAATTGTCAAATTTTGACTTAACACACTTATTAAGAAAATAATTATTGATATAGTAAGTTTACTATTTTACTCCCTATTAATTGCTATGGTCCACTCTCTATATTTTTCAAAATCATTAACTCAATGACAATAAAAACAAATTGTCCTACCTTGATTTGTCAAAAATGATACTCCCTCCGTCCAACTTTATAATTGTGTTTTTTCCCTACTTACGAGACCCTCGTTCTCAATTCTGTTCTCTAAAATGCATCTTTTCAATTTTTTATATTTTAATACATTAATCATATCGTCTTGTAAAATATTATCTTTTTCATATAGTAAAATATCGTAAAAAATGATAATAAAACATATAACATGACCAAAATCTAATTCCCACTTTAAATAGAGTTAATTAATATGTATTTTTACTACATTAAAATTATACTGCCTTCGTCCCATATTATACGGTCACTTTCTATTTAAATTGTTTATTAAGAAATTATTAATACACTACTCGACTTTACCATTTTACCCTTCATTTATATTAATGTACATTAAATTAAGTTAGAAAAAATCATTAATACACTAATTAATAGTAGGGGTAAAATGGGAAAAAAATAATTAATTCTATCATAACTTAGTAAGTGCCCATATAATATGAAACAAATATTTATAGAAAGATGTTCATAAAATATGAGACGGAAAAACACAATTCCTATTAATCATAATTTGAAATTGGTTAGAATTTATTTTATTTTTTGGGAAAAAAATTAGCAACGGCCAATCAGAAAAAGGGAGAAATAATACTTACATAATAGTAAATAAAATAAAATACAAAGAAAAAACACAAGGAGAAAAAGAGAAAAAGGAAAGGAGGAGGAATTGCCAGACTGATTTTTCTGGACTTTGTGATTTGGAAGTTGACAGCAATTCCAACTTCAAAAGCAAATCAAATCTCAATTTAACTAAAATTCCTTCTCCCAATTTTCCTTAATTTTGCATATTCTATAACGCGTTGATTGAAAAGTTGAATTTTTCAGGAATTTTTTATTTTCATTGGAGCTTGCGATTTTGCTAATTTACAGGTTTGTTGATTGTTGATTTTGTTTCCCTCAATTTCAAATACCCTTTTCGTATTTTGTTTTGGATTTGCCTTTGTGTATATTACTTATGTTGAATTTTAGATTTAATCTATCAGTTATATATGTCGGTCTATTGAAAGATTTAGGTACTTTTAAAGTGGGTTTCGTTGATTTTGATCAGATGCAAAAGGGTTTGTTGTTTTTTGGAAGAAATAGTTAAAAACAAAAACTTGGTGTCTGGGGTTTGTTGATTTTGAAGTAATAGTTGGAATATACGGAATTGGTATCTGATTGAGTGGTTTTTGGGGAAAGAATTTTGAAGACTGAGCTTGGATTCAAATTTCAAACTAGAATTGTGGATTGATTGAATCGAGTTATATGTGTTGTTTACTTGGAAGTATACAGGTATTTTCTGAACTGGGTTTCTTTGATTTTGATCATATGCAGTAAGGTTAGTTGTTTTTTGAAAAACATAGTTAAAAGTGACAATATTGTTGTTGTTACTGCTGTCTTTTTTATCTGTTTTTGAGCTGAAGGTCTGTCGGAAACAGCCTCTATCTACCTTCGCAGGTTAGGGGTAAGGTCTGCGTACACACCCCACCGGTGGGATTGCATTGGGTTTGTTGTTGTTGTTTGTATAGTTTAAAATAACAAGTTGGTTTCTTGACTGAGTTATTTTTGGTGAACAGAAAATCATAAGAAAAGTAAGACTTGGGGAGGATTGAGGTATAGTTTGTTGATCGTGGGTCGGTTTGCTTGTTAAAAGTTTCAAGCTTTGGGTTTTGCATGAGGTTTGTGATTATAAGATGTATAGCAATTTCAAGGAGCAGGCAGTAGCTTATGTGAAGCAAGCAGTTGAGGAAGATAATGCTGGAAATTATGCCAAGGCTTTCTCTCTGTATATGAATGCTTTGGAGTATTTTAAAACTCATCTGAAATATGAGAAGAATCCCAAGATTAAGGAAGCAATTACCCAGAAGTTTGTGGAGTATTTGAGGAGGGCTGAGGAGATTCGTGCTGTTCTAGATGAGGGAGGTGGTGGACCGACATCCAATGGAGATGCTGCTGTTGCATCACGCGCAAAATCAAAGCCAAAGAATGGAGGAGCAGAGGGTGATGATTCAGAGAATGTAAAGTTAAGAGCTGGACTTAATTCCGCCATTGTAAGGGAAAAGCCTAACGTGAAATGGAATGATGTAGCAGGGCTTGAGAGTGCCAAGCAAGCATTGCAAGAGGCTGTTATACTGCCGGTTAAGTTTCCTCAGTTTTTCACTGGTTAGTCCTCCACTTCTCTTTTCTGTGTTTTTGTACATAAATTAGTTTCAAGATTGTTTGTTACAGAGAAGCGAACTAAGGTTTAAAGATGTCGTATGATTCCTGTGTGTCTGTGGATTCAGATACAGTGATATGACTCAGGAACCACACACCTCACTATCTGTATTTATTTATTTTTATTGCTGCAATTTTCTCCCTAAACAATATTTATTACTTTGGAATTGCTAGTGAAGGTTCTGATTCTGTTGGTGAAACACTAATCAACATAATTGCTTGATCTCTGCAGTGAGAAAGAACTTGTGCCAGTAACTATTTGTCCCATAATATTATGTCTAACAAGAATTAATTTATTGTTTAATTGACTGGACTAATCGGATGACAAACACAAAGGTTACCTTTGATTAATGGGATGGATGACCATCAGAACAAAGAAAACAACATACTTATGATTGGCTTCATAATAAGTGACACTATTTAAAGCATTGTCAAAAATGCTTGACACAACTAAAATAACCTAACAAAAGTTTATAAACACCAAAGCCTAGAGTTTTGTAAAAGAATATCATAAAACTGGAAAATGCAGTTCAGAGAGGATTAAAAAAGGGTATAATTATTTACTCCAAGTGTCATTTTCTCTTGATAGTTTGTACTACTATGTAACATCTTCAGTTTGAAGATATTTTTGGTTATCAATTTTTATAGCGTATTTTTGTTTATATCAGTCTGCTGTACTGTCTATTCTATAACTTGTGTCTATCTTCCTCATATATTGGGGATACTATTTCCACATCATAATTTTGGTACACTACTTTCCACCACCCCTGTCTATATTGTAATAGGAATGCAAATTGGTGTGGAAGTCTGCCCTTAACTCTTATAACCATGACAATTTTTCTCTTAAACTAAATTCCATCGCGTTGTCATCTCGAACTTTAAAATGAAGTAACTTCCCTTTTTGTAACATGTTAAAATGAGGTTCTGCCATACTATTTCAATCCTCCTGATCACATATCTTCTTCCTCTCCTATTTCTCCTTTCCCTGTCTTGCTCTTTCCGACCAGCATCCACTTGCTGGACCTGCAGTTGGCCTTATATTGGAAAGAGGGCAGAGGGGAAGCAGGAAGAGAGAAGATAAGGAAAATAAGAAGCATGAGATGGGGAAGCGGGTGAGAGACATCGTGGCTAGGCTGAGGTGACCAATGCAGTGGATCTTAGTGAAAACAAAAAGAAAAAGAAGCTCCAATGGCAGCCTGGAGAGAGGGAGTTAGGTGAGGTTGAGGAAAGATTGGCAGTGGGCTATACTGTAGTGAATTAGCTACAACCAAAGTTGGAGGATGAACAACATAGGGGAGAAGAATTTGATTGTTAACTGGAGGCTGCCATGGTGATGGGAGTAGTAAATAGGAGGAAAGGGGTAAATAAAAATGGTAGGAAGTTTTGCATTTGTGGTTTACCTCAGTTTTATCTGGGATGTTTTGAGAAAGAGAGTGTTAACTACACTTTTTAAGTTTAAGAATGAAAATGGTAAACGATTTAGTTTAAGGGGAAAATACCACATTTGTAGAAGATTTAGTGATATTTTTCTCCACAGCCTGGCTTTCCTTTTTGAAATGTAAGTATGTGATCAGTTGCTTTTCTTTTTGAATCCAAGTACTGGGACCACTATCTTCTTTTTTCTTCTGTGAACCTTATATCAAAATGGTGAAAAGAGTCAAACAAGCGATGGATTTCTGAAGGAGCCCCTTGTAGTATTTAGTTGGAGATTCTAAAGAAAGTATTTCAAACTGCAACTTCAAGAGTAATGCCACTTCCTGATAAGAAGTCGATAATTGTATGATGATATTACATAGAAGTCTTTTTATGTTCATAGCCTCTTGACTTAACACTCCTGTTCCATTGTGTACTTCCTTAGGCAAGCGTCGACCATGGAGAGCCTTTCTACTATATGGCCCACCTGGAACAGGAAAGTCATACCTAGCAAAAGCTGTTGCTACAGAAGCAGATTCAACCTTTTTCAGGTAAGATGAAACTGGTTTGTGAGATTCAGGTTCTTCTGCATTTTATTAGATGGCAAAGGATATATGTGTTAATGACACGTCCTTATCCATTTCCCCTTGCATCACTTTGGAACTCGCTACCTTCAAGAAAAGATATGCTCTGAATAGCACCTAGTGGGAAAGCCTTATGTTTATCTTAGTGTCCATTATTGTTAAAATTCAATAACATTGAATGGAAGTAAAAGGTAAGGACCATGCACAGTGGAAACATCTGCTTGTTACCCATTTCCTTTTTGTCACTCTCCCACACTCAAGCACGCAAAGACACAGTGCCTAGGAGAGGAAGGGTTAGGGAGACCAGAAATCAATGTTTTATTCTGCCTAGTATCTTCAATTGCTTTAACAGATAAACATCATGTGTTTGAAATTCTCCTGTCTTGTCTATGCAGTGTTTCTTCATCAGACCTTGTTTCAAAGTGGATGGGCGAAAGTGAAAAACTTGTGTCAAATCTATTCCAAATGGCCCGAGAAAGTTCTCCTTCAATAGTATTCATAGACGAAATTGATTCCCTATGTGGCCAAAGAGGTGAGGGTAGTGAGAGTGAAGCATCAAGACGTATCAAAACTGAACTTCTTGTACAGATGCAGGTAAAAAATGTTCTGTGGATATATTATAACTGCTTTTTTGATTCCGAGTTCTTATTTTCAACTATTTAGCTACTGGCAGAATTATTCCTAAGCAAACTCGTCAGACTTTTTGCTTGGAGAAACATAGGAATAGTAGTTAGATATTTCACATTATATCCTGGTTGGTTTGGGATTTGAGAAAAAACTGTATTCAATGGGATAGCACTTTGATTCTTAATTTTCTATTTTTGGATAGAGTTTCGCGTGTTTTTAAGCAATTGTGCTGGATTTGAGAGATCTCAGGTTTTGGTGCTTCCTTTGGCTTTGAATACCATCGCAACCTAATGGTATGATCCTTAAGAACTTGGGGGGAAATTCCTTCAGCTTCCTTTCCTCTTCCACATGCTTTTCGGTTCTGAGAACAGCCATCATTTTCAATTTTTTGAGCCCCTTTTGTTCTTCAACCTTTTCTAAGCCACCATGCAACATAAAACCCTTCATTCTACCATTCCCTATCCTTATTTTCTGCGCTCTGAATTTTGAACTCTATAACTACTGTGACTTGTCTTGCATCAGGAACATTTCATTACAGTTATGAAGTTCTCTTATCTTGTCTACACTCAGAGCTTGCAAAAATGAGTTTAACTAAAGATTATACAAGGAAACTTTTTAAATATCTGGAAATGGACCATGCTCTTTGTAGAAAATTTTCAACGAGAATTGGACATATTAAACAAGAAAGAATAGGAATATTGAGGATAAAAAAGAAGTCACCCAGGTTGGTTGAACATTGATTGTGCAGGATTTTTGCTTTATGCTTATTATCTTTAGTGCCTGCCAGGGTGTAGAGTGACCACAAAATTCTTGCAGCTTTATTTCCAGATACTTTTCGATATGGCTTTAGGCTGACTATCTTCAATGCCTTCTAGGGTGTAGGGCATGATGATGACAAAAAAGTTCTTGTTCTTGCAGCGACAAACACTCCCTACTCATTAGACCAGGTTAGAAGGGCCTCTCAACACTCTTTAACTTCATGCTGGAGTTATTTCTCTTTTCCTGTCTAACAAGTAGCTCTCCCAGGCTATTAGACGGAGATTTGACAAAAGAATATACATCCCCCTACCAGATTTGAAGGCAAGGCAGCACATGTTCAAGGTACATGGGAATATTTTAAGCTATCAGGAATCCTCCTGGAGCATGGTCTCTGGTGTTATGACATACTAATCTTATTACGTTCATGAACAGGTACATTTAGGAGACACCCCTCACAACTTGACAGAAAGTGATTTTGAGCAACTAGCTCGGAAAACAGAAGGTTTTTCAGGTTCAGACATTTCTGTGTGCGTAAGTATCATAGTCTTAACTGAAACAGTTTTTGAAGCACTACTGTGTTTTTATTGAGTAATAGCTGGTCTAATAATCCAAGACAGTTAGCAATGTTTCTTAAAGGTATCTGAAGTTGCTTTTTCCCTTGTCCTCTTTCAAATGACAGGTAAATGAAGTCTTATTTGAACCTGTACGTAAAACTCAAGATGCTGAGTTTTTCATTCAGACTAGTGACGGGCTGTGGGTGCCTTGTGGACCTAGACAACCAGGTGCCATTCAGACTAATATGCAGGAGCTTGCAGCAAAAGGCTTAGCTTCAAAGGTAATAACATAGGCTGCTTCTGGCAGATCTGCTTACTGCATTCTGATATTAGTTGTAGTCATGCCTCATATGATGCCGCCTGTATTGTGCCGTGTGTATTTCTCCAAATGAACTGCATATAACATGCAAGCGACTGCAGATGTGATGATTTCCCAACACGATTACTATTACATGGCAGAAGCCCAAATAGTTTTTCTGGATATCAATGACCTTCCTCACTAGACTTAATTTTTACTTACGCCATAAATTTTGTTTGAGTCCCTATCTTAAACCCGGGAGGGGTTCCTAAAGTTGGGACAGACTCCAAAAATGCCCGATATATCCAAATTTTGTTAAAGGACGAATTTAATTTTTCTGTGGAAGTAGATATCGAAAAGCTCCAAGGTCTGCAAAGTTGTTTACTAAACTATTAAAAAATTTCATTAGTGAACTCTTAAACAGGGACATTATTCTTCTATGTGGCAATTGAATGGGCAGGGTATCCCTCGTATTATTTCTTGACACAAGAATTCTGAAACTTCCTGATTATTTATGATGAGCATGTCCTACTTTAAGTCGGTTCAGACTCATCTTGCTTACATCATTATTCTCTGTGAAATGTATGGTTCTTGTGAATAGCTTCTCTCTAGAGAGAATTTTGTAGGATCAACTTTCTGCTAGTGCGAGTATGGTTGTTTGTTGATGCCAATTATTGATTGTTGCAGATTACACCACCGCCAATCAGCATAAGGGATTTTGACAGAGTGCTATGGAAACAGAAGCCAACAGTTAGCAAAGCAGATCTTGAGGTGCATGAGAGATTCACAAAGGAGTTTGGTGAGGAAGGATGAAGGATCTTTGGTTTGCTATACAATTATGTAAACACTATCATAGCAGTGAAACATTTCAGATTTTGTCATCCCTTCAATAAAACCTAACAGCATGTGATTAAAAGAATAATCAGTCTTGGTTCTTAATTTAAGGACCATTAAGCTGATGTGTAGTGACTTCTGTTTTCATTTGTACAGCTCATTGTTAGTTTGTCAAAAAGCACTTTATGAAATTTTACACTGGTAAAAGAACATCATTATCTCTGATGGAATGAAAGAACTGTTGCTTTTGTATTAACAAGCACATTGTGTTACCTTTTCTCTTTCTTTTTATCTCTGTTAGATGATTTCAAACCAGTAATCTTCCCTTGGGAGATGGCCATTCATCAATATTTCTGGTTAGGCCTTCGAACAATTCCTTATGATCTCTATATGCGTTTGAAGAAGTGTTATAACAGTTTTTCATGATGGTGCTTCTCCTATGATCTCCACTTTTTCCTGGAAAATGACTACCATCATACCAAGCACATGTTTACTTATGTTTGAGGAATGAACTTTTTGAACCTTTGAGCTGTATTCATATTAGTACCAGAAAAAATGGAAGAAGATAAAAAGAGGTAAATCATTTGCAGTTCTACATGTGTGTTTGTCCATTCAGAATTAAATATCACTAGTAAAATTTACAAGATTCTGCAATACAGTGTCACTGCATGGCCTTCAAAACTTGGCTCAATCATTTAAGCAGTGAACGATCTTATCTATCTGATCTCTATATAACGATTAAACTGGTAAAAACTTACCCACATAGAGTGTTTACACTAACCAATGAATGCATCACATGAGTTCGCACATACACAATTATCACTTAACCATGGTTGATCTAGTCTCTTTTCTACAATATTATCTAGCTGCTTTTGGTCTTCCCCTACTGTATTTTGGAGGATTTGTCTTAGCAACATCAACCGTTATCATCCAGCCATTGATAATCTGTGTGCATAAATCAACAAAGTTATCATTTCTGTTGAAGCACAAATGATTTTGTGAAACACTTTGTTCCAAAATTACCTTGCCATTCATCTCTTTAAGAGCAGCACTTGCTGCCTCCACTGTTGTGTACTCGATAAACGCATAACCTTTTGACCTTTTAGAGATTTTGTCCATGATGATTTTAACTGTTAGGATAAAGGGAGATTTATGAGCAAATTATTTTCTTACAACTATATTATGAAGAAGATTCAGATGACAAACATAATACCTTCAACAAGTTCACCATAGCCTTCAAATGCTGCGCGTAGCGTTTTCTCAGACGTATAGAATGACAAACCTGTCCAGAAAAAGAGCATTGCAAATAGTTAGATCATGAAAAATAACTATGAAGCAATGTAATCTCTGGAGCTAAATGGAAAAAGAGTAATTTATTACTCCTCCATTTTAATGTGTTTGTCCTATATTGACTTGGCACCGAGTTTAATAAGTAAAGAAGATTTTTGAATCTTGTGGTCTTAAATTAAGGACGGATTTTGTGGCCGTAATCATGTCAATGTGGAAAGTTGGAATTAAAAAGTTGTCAAAAAGGGAAAGAGATATCCTTTTTTAAACGGACTGAAAAGAATAGTAGGATAACAAATTGAAATAGAGGGAGTATTATGTAAGTAATAAACGACGCTTTCTGGAGGAAAATTTAGACTTGCAACTTACCAGTCACAAAAAGCTTCTTGGTTCTAACATCTGTTTCCTCATTTGATGCTGTAGTTTCTTGGGAATCTTCACTCTGCTTCAAATTCCCACCTGAGATAAACCATGATTATTCAATCTTCCCAAAATGGAGATATTGCATGTAATTGGTTAATTAACATAGTTTTTAGGACAGCACAGCAGAAAATAATACTACTTTCTTTTGTTTTCTTTATGAGACAAGATAACACCAGTGTCTTTACTTTTCATGCAATCATGTTTTCATCCTTTACAAAGTTAGTCAATAGAACGTGATACTCCTTCGTTTCAATTTTTTGGTCTTACTTTCCTTTTTCATTCGTTTCAGAAAGGATGTTTCTTTCTATTTTTTTGCAACTCTTTAATTCTAACTTTCTACATGTCATGTTTAAGATCACAAGTTATAAAGCCATTTAAGTACATTCTACTATCTTTAGTTTAAAACCACAAGATTCAAAATTTTTCTCTACTTTCTTAAATTCTGAATCAAGTCCAAACCAGATAAACAAATGAAATGGAGGGATCACTCTCCGTTTCAAATTGCTTATTAAAAATACAAATAGCCATAGAATTACTCTCTTCATTGATAGAAAGTTGCGAGAGTTATTTGATACATAAGGATACAAAACAGAGGGATTTTTAACACAAGCCCAAGTAGAGCTTCCCGAGAGAAAAATAAATTTTCATCTATAAGAAACTTATACAAAACAGAACTTTTAATACCTCGTTTTACCAATTGATATTCAAGAGCAGAAGCCTCTCATTCAAAAGAGCATGCACATGAAAATTTTGATAGAAAAAAAAACTTTTAAGTAGAAGTAATCCTGATATGTTAGATCCTTTTTTGTTCAAATGACTTCCTGATATAGTACATTACTATGTCAAAATAGAGAGAGGACAATAATTTTACGACATCTCGCATATATGGCTTTCATTTTGATATTATTCTATTCTAGTCGACTCAATCCTCAACATCAGGGATGTAGCATTCAACAAGTTAAAGTAGGAGATGATCTCAAACCTCCATAGTCTTTGTTGTCTGAATCAAAGTTCTCATCCGGCTGAACAGATAGAACACCAGGCACTCCTGCGATAGTATATCAAAACATTTATTGGCACTGACAAAAAAATTATTATATATTATACACATAAGCTTACTAGTATGATATAATATCCTCACCAACTAATTCTTGAGCACACGCCTCATCTAATTCGCAACAAAATCCATAATTGGATTGCCAGGACACGTGATATAAGCACATCTGTGCATCCTTCTCACTATCAAGACACCAATCATTCCTTTAGCAAACTGTACATGATGAAGACAAAATAGCAATATATTAACACTCAGAAAAAATACTTACTTTCCAAGAACTTTGGTTAGAACTTGAACGTAATAGTCAACCACTGGGCCTTTTCTTATGACTCCAACAGATGGTCTGGCCACACGAACAAGCCAGTGTTTAGAAGTCCCAGCTGGAAATAATGAAGTGCTGTCTGTGTATGAAGTTGATGGAGAAGTTAACTGACCATTTGGGTAGCTATAGTCTTTCACCTTCGACTCAAAATCAGGGTCAGGTATAACTGATAGTACCCCAGGCATACCTAGTATCCAAAAATGTACAAAAATGAAGAAGGAAAAGTTTCAGGCAAACATCCAAAACATATATTAGTATTCAACAATTTGCATGAACTGCACCTAAATTATGGAACAATAACAATGCCTTCAATGTTGACTGATATACAGAGGAGGTCATGCAAGAAAGCAGACAAGAAATTTACCGGCAATCTCACCAGCTACTACATCATCAATGTCGCAGCAAAACCCATATGGGACATTGCAAGAAATGTTATATATACACATTTGAGCATCCTCCTCACTGTTTCATGGAGAACAAATAGCTGCTAAAAATTAGCACCAACTCACAGTGAAACATGACGGACGGTAAAGCCTATGCTTTCCTGAAGTTATTTCTACATGAGAAAATATCACAACTAGAATCGAGAAACACTATGGGAGAGACAAGGATGAGCAGAATTATTATTCACAGCTTGAATCCAAAATTAAATGCATAATCATGTGTTGGTGCAACTCAGAACCAACTTTAGTTTGAGTTGGAAAATAAGATGGCAAAGATGGAAGACGTTGAGAAACAAAAATGAAGCCAATTAAGACAGCCAACCAAATGGAAGACATATTTAGCAAGAGCTTCAATGGTATAAGGGAGACTTATCAAAGTGAAATGTAAGTTCTATTAAGTGAAAGGTAAGTTCTATAGAGCAATTACAAGAGCAACAATATTATATGAGAGTGACTGTTGGGCTACTAAAATCTTACACATCCACAAATGAGGGTCACGAAGATGTAGTTGATAAGATGGATGTGCAATCATACAATATTAGAAAAGGATCTCTTTAGGCGATATCAATAATAGTCTATTTGGGCCAAACTTCGAAAATCTGCTTATTTTGAAAAGTGCTTTTTGTCATAAGTACTTTTGAAGAGTAGCAATTTGTGTTTGGCCAATCAATTTGAACAACACTTTTGTCAATATTCTTAAGTAATTTGTGCTTGACCAAGGTTCCAAAAATATTTCTAGTGAAAAACTATTTTTTAGCTTCTAAAAAGCAACTTCCACTACCATTCTAAAACACTTATTTTTTCTCTAAAAGCTTGGTCAAACAGACTATAAGTTGGGAACATGTTTTGGTTATATTAGTATGTTTACAGAAGGACTTATACTTTCAATGAGACCATAGACTATAGTCATGCCACATTGTATACTGGTAGAAAATATAGAGTACTCATAGTACTTTTCACTTCTATTTATTATTGTATAATACAGCCAGGGATCCAGGCATTTTTGTTGTTGCTTGGAATGATTACAAGGCCAAATAAAAGTTGGGTTTGGGGAGAGCATCTAAAAGAAACTCCCAAAAGTGAGATATTTTCTATCAAAGCTCTTGACTATTAAGAATAAGCAAATAAATGCAGCATAATATACAAAAGTCCCTAAGAGATGCTCCCATTACATCCTATATATATAACCAGTCATTTTGGTTGTCTAACAATTGCATACTTCAAGCACCTAAGGGTGTGGCACTAGTCAAGAAAGTGGGGTTGAGAATCATGAGGTCTCAAGCTCAAATTCCAGCCGAGCCTAAAAACATTAGGTGATTTCTTTCCATATGGCCTAGCCTGGATGGACAGAATTACTTGTACCTGCTGTGTGTATGAGGCAGCAAGTATCCATGGAATTAATCAAGGCGTGCGAAAGCTAGACAGACACACAGTTGAATATGACAACAGTTACCTCAAAATACCCAAAAGAAAGAAAGAGTTCCACAAAATTTCCAACTTTTATCACCACATATTCTACCAATTTATAAGCACTAACCAAAACACTTGCAGAAACTTATTAAAACACATAAAATTTTGATCTTTTCTCAAGTGATAGAAACACAACCTGCCTAATACTCTTTCAAGGGTGTCAACATAGTAATCAATGACCTCAGTTTTGGAACTGACCCCATTAGGAGGGGTTTCCATGAGAACCATCCAATGGCGTTGAGTTGTTGTAGAATTGGGCAAAGATGGGGAAATAGATGTAATAGATGAAGAAGAAGCTGTTATTGAAGTTGCCCTGTTTCTTGAAATCACACAAGTACAACAGAACTTGAAAGATAAGAGGTTTTTGGATGATTTATTAGGAAAATTTAGGGTGAATTTGAAGTGGGGTTTTAGGGGTTTAGCTGATGATGTAGGGATTATGGAGAGAGTAGAAGGAGAAGATGAGTGAGGCAGAGCCACTTCCATGGCTCTCACACTTTGCTCTATCAAGAAATGATAAAATGAGGATGTTTTAATTGGGGAAGATTAAAGTTTTCCATCATTATATATTTACTAAAAATATTTTTCCTTTTTTCATAGGCAAAATTAAGTTAAACCCTTCTATAATTTCACACTTTTTCAAAATAAAATATAAAAAATAAAAAAATAAATTAAGGGTAGGGCAAGAGAAAATTGGGAGATCACAAGGCGGGGAACAAAAATTTTATTAATCAGGTGAAAGTTTATGTAGTCAATCAATTGATATACTAAGATCAATATTTTAAAAGACAGTTTTAGAACTCATTTCAGAGCAGACCACTGATAAAGTTTATTAATTTTTTTTTAGTGAGGTAAACTGCATAGTATGATAATAATATATTTTACGAAATTGTGATTCTTTTTTAATTTAAAAGTTATGACATTAGAGTTAATTTGTATCTCATAATAATTTTTATATCATTGCATTATTTATACTTTTAAAACTAAATTCGAAGTTTTGGTCTCTATGTGTTTCTTTAATCATATTTTTATTTTTTGTAAGCTATTAATGCATTTTTAATAAACAAAAATATTGCAAATATACTATATATTACTACAATATAATTATAAAAAAATAGAGATCTATAAGGCTTTGCTTATAAAACATTGACTAACATTTCCCCACTCAATTTTGAAATACACCTTATATTCCTAAATAAAAAATTTAGGTATTATTTAACTTTTCCAGGAAACAATATCTCTATCTCCGAGGTAGTGATAAGGTCCGCGTACATTTTATCCTCCCTAGATTTCACTGGGTATATTGTTGTTGTAGGTATTATTTAACTTTTTCAAATATTAGAATATTTTAATATGAATACACATTTAAATATTAAGATTAATATATTTGATAACACATTTAAAAATTAAAATATTGCATTAAATTAGTTTGTTTTCTCAATATTTGGATGTATAACGCTTGTTTTTACTGAGAATTATAATTAATCGAATATTATAATAATAAATAAATGTATATGATAGTCGATGATTGTAATGGTCACTAAACTAATGGTAACAATTGGTGGTACATAGTAATAGGAATTTATTGACTGTGATAATTAACGATGGTGATTGTTTTGCCGTGAGTAGTAACATTGGAATTATCACATTTTGGGGAAGACACTTATTAGTGGTGTTAGTTAATAATATTGATTAACAATGATGATTGATGGTTATAAATAATAATAGATAAAGCAATAGATAATTACTCCCTCTGTTCATCTTTACTTGACCGTTATACTATTTTAGGATGTCCAATAATACTTGTCCAGTTTACAAAATCAACAGATAATTTTACACTTAGTTCCTAATTTACCCTTGTCATTAATTATAGTTATTTCCCTATTATATTTTTCAATACGTTGCATTAATTATATTCAAAGGTTGATTTGGTGAAACTATCCCTATCATTTACTATTTTTTAATCTCTGTGTCAAGTCAATAGGGGTCAAGTAATGTTGGACTGAGGGAGTATAATCGATAGTAACTAAGCGGTGATTGGTGATACATGATTGTTGGTTATATGATTATAAAACAATGGCTAGTAATAGCAATAGATTATTGGGGAAATTACACCGAGAAACACTAAACTTAAAAAAAAAAATTAAAAAAAATCTCGTTGTATAGGCATGTATAGTCAGTGTATATTTGTGTATCATAATGTATATTTAGTGTATAGCTCATGTTTAAGTAATCTACGTTGTATAGTAGTGTATACTTTCTATATTGTATAATCATGTATAATTTCGCTGATTTTGGGCTATATTTTATGTAAATAAACCATGTGCTACTTCTCCTTTTTTTTCGCAAACTTTTTACTTTTTTGTATATATATAAAATTTCCTCTAAATTATTATATGATGTATGCGATAATGATAATTATATTTAAAAATGATGATAGTAGATGATCATGTCAAAAATTTGAAAAACCCTCGAACGATTTATCTTGAGTCTTAACTATATAGCTAGCAAATTAGAGAAATAAAATGCCCTACCATTAACCATAAAAAATCAAAAGAAACAATAAAATACATCCTAACTTACATTATTAATTAATGAAACAACTATTTTCACAGAAGAAAAAAGAAAAATATAATCAAAGTCCATCCAGCAACAATAGTGACAGAACCAGCATTTTCGTCAAGGGTGTTCATACTTTTAGAACATATGTAGGTGATTTTCGTATCAATGGTGTTCAACAATTGATACATATCAAACTATCTATATTTAACTTATGGTGTTCATCTGACCAACCTTGGATGAATGTAACTTCGCCCTTGAGCACAATGTTGACCGTTTGATTTGGATCAAACGGTTGAAATTAATTAATGAATGAATCAAATTTTGTGAAGCTTGTCACCCTTGACCAATGGATTAGCCATGGCAATTGCCAGTCTTCCCATAGACTTATAGTCAAAGGTACAACCATGATGCTCAGGGTACCTATGTGAACCACAAAATGTAACCCCACACCTACACTTGAATCCCGTTAAACCGACCCGCTTCCGACACGTGGCACACCGATTCGACTGCACCTGATGAGGAGCCTGATCGGCTGCAGTAGTATTCAACTGCAGCTGATCAGGAGCCCTAGTTGCAATCTCGGCCTCTCGTGGTTGTGAGATATCGAGAATTGGCAATGGCGTAAACATAGACGTAGATTCTGATTGTTGTTGTTGGGGAGGACGAGTCTTTTCCATTGCAAGTTGCGCGGTTCGCGATTGTTGTTCTTTGATGCAATGATCCTTGTAGCATTTGGAACAAAGGTTCAAAGTTGTAGGACTACCAAAGAAGCCACAATTATTAGCACATAGCCTATGTCCTCCCGCTTCTTGCATCCTTTGTTCCTCCGCCATGGATCTCTCCAGAAGAACACAGCGATTTTTATATATGAGCGATTGAGTTATTCAAATCAACCGCTCAATTCCCAAAACAACAATATAATTGAACTAAAATGTGCTTATAAATTAATTGAGAAACTAAATCAAAGATATGAACCAAACATTAAAAGATGTAATGTTGAAAATGTGTGTACCTGAATAAGCAAAGCAAAGAGATAGGAGAAAATTATGGAATGGTAACAAATAATGGAATTTAAAGGAGGAAATTAAATTAAATAATAATAAAAGAAAAGAAGTGTATATAAATAAAAAAAAATTATATAAAGGGAACTTTGGGTTACTTGGTTTTGCCGTTTTGGAAATATTCTTGGAGATATGCCAAAAGTTTAGAGAAAGGGTCCATTCCATAAATATTTATTCATAATTTATTTCTTCAAATTAAATGAAATTATTTAATTATAAGTTAAGAATTTTAAATTAAAATTCATTATATTATTAATTAATGATTAATAGTTTGTTATGCTAAACTATCAAAATATGCTTAGATTGAAGTGTGTTTTATTTGGAATTTGTTTTACTTTTTAGGGTAACAATGTAGCTTGGAACAAAGGATACAGACGTTGGACGAATCAGTTTTTTCTGATTTTAATGATAGATGAATGGTCAGATCAATGCACTTCTAATGGTGTTGGAGCAACCGTTCATATTCTGTGAAAAACTTTATTATGTGTCTCACACAACTAAAAAATGAATCCAAATCGAATTTATAAATTATGGCTCCACTTCTCTTCCCGAGAGAAAAAAGAAGACTCACACAACTTATGTCAATTGTGTGAATCACTAAGCTTTTTCGTATTTAGCCAAACTTTGAAAGTGATTTAGAGAAATGATTTTCGCTACAACTCAAGAACACTTATTATCTTATATAAAAGTTATTATCTTTTCAAAAACTTGATCAACACTAATGCATCAATGAAAAAGCATATCTTATATTCATTAATTTAATGCAAACATCGAGTACAAATAAATATTTTATTATTATAAGTGGTTATGCAAAAGATTAGCTTTATGAAAAATATTTGTTGAAAGAATCATTAAAAGTCGTTGATGCTACGTTAAGAAGACCTTTTCTTTTGTTTTTTCCCTTTTGCATTTGCTTTGGGTCTACGTTTTGTGTTTTCTTGATATTTTATAATTGCCTAATTTCATATTCTAAAATGGCTGCCAAAAACAATTATAAAATATTTTCCATTGGTTCATTCACGATATGGCGAAATTTTATCTTACCCAAGACATGACCTTCGATAGAAAGAAGTGAAGGTCGCGTATTAGGGTAGAAGTCTAATAGGCTAGTAGGGGTAGACTAATATATGACCTTGTGATATATTAGGTTAGTAAGAGTAATCGTGTCTTTATATCTTGTGTTGTCATTATTCATCTTATATGTGTTACTTTTATCGTATTTATATACTATAATTTACTTTTCATTATTAGTCGTTTTCCTTTTTTTTTTTCTTTTTTTCCATTTCTAGTATTTTTTGCTTATGGGACTTGATTTTTTAAACGAGGGTTTTCCCGAAACAACCTCTCTATCTCAATGAGGTTGTCGTAAGGTCTGCATATATTTTACCCTCTCCAGACCCCACTTATGGGATTCCACTGAGTGTGTTATTGTTGGTTCATTCTTAATATATTTAAAAAAATTATCAGTCACAATAATTAACAATTTAAAATATTTAAAAGGTATACGAAGAAATTACGATTAAAAAAATTCTTGTTTAACTCTCAAAGTATGTGTAGTGTCGTATTAATTGAGACAGAGGGAGTAATAATTTCATTTTAAGGTGAAAAAACATAAAACAAGAAGAAGATTCCAATCATGGATATATTTTCAAGAAAATAAATCTATAATATAATTATTAAAAAAAGATTATTCACGTTCATATATTCTTAATAATTAAAGCATTAAACAAAAATAATTCTCTTAATCTCAAACAAATAAATAAATCTGAATAGTTGGTGTTAATATAATTCATGCTTTATCTTTAATCAAACTCAACACTCTCTAATATTATTCACGTTTTTTTTTCAAAAAAAAAATATCACTTGCTATTTTCTCTTATTTTCTTCCATTTTAAACCAATAAAATAAAATAAAATAAAATAAAACAAGAAAGACAAGTCTTGGAAGCTTTCATTATCTTCCCTTTCATTTCAATCCAAACAATTTTGTACATATCATTCATGGCGGAGCCAGAAATTCGAATAAGAGATAACAACAATAACATATCTAGTGGAATCTCACAAATGGACTCTGGGGAGGATAGAATGTACACGGATCTTACCACTATTCAATCTTCTCTTACGTCAATGGAAAGAAAATTGTTTTTTAGGTCTTAAATTTATGCGAGAAGTGGCGTTTCCGCGCTTTCTTCACTTTCCTCTTTTGTTGATGGTGCTTCTTCTGGTAGTATCCAAGCAAAATAAAACGCCATCGCCTAACATATTGAGTTTCTAGAGTCAAATATTGCATAGCAAGACGGTATCATAGAGGCGAATCCAGGAATTCAATATCTAGTGCCAGTAGGTCAAGATGACCGGAAATCTTATTATATGTAGATTTACCACTTTTAAGCATAATCCGAGCCAAAAGCAATGAATTCAGTTGAACAATCGCTAATTATAATATGCCTTTGTATCTAACATGGTTAAAATGAGTGTGAAGGCTTACCAAAGCAAAAGCAGCACAGATCAAGCTGAAACCTTTGCAGTTGAAAGGTGCATTGCTAGACAAGAACCAAGCTGCAACAATTCCAAGTCAAATTAACAAGATTGATCGAAGAAGAAAATCGAGCTAAAACATGATCTTCAACAAGAAAAAGGGGCGCGGTTTTTACTCACAGGTCAACGGACTCATTACAAGAGGGGCTATGAAACTTCCAATTGCTTCTGCTCCAGCAACTAATCCTTGAGTTTTTCCCTGTTACATAAAGGATAGCGCTATCGAATGGAGTAACTCAAAGTATCAGCTAGTGAAAAATAACCGATGTACTCTGGCAATTCCCTCGGATATAAGAATGTAATGTTAAGGAAGAGGGATCTCGGGCAATTTAACGAACTCTTATCCTTTTTTCAGCATTGTGAACATTTTCCAGGACATTAGTATCGGAATAATTCTATAACAATTTTGACAACTTCACAATCTGAGAACAACGCCGCTGGAGTTGAAACTAATTAATAACCTGAGAACACCAAGACTGAAGTCCCCTGATTTTTCCAGTTTAGTTCTCGTTTGGCAACTCGAGTGACATTTGTAGAGTAGCATACAGAAGTTAGTTTATTTTCCTACGTTTCAATTCAGAGAAAAAGATAAAAGGTCGAAGAGAAAAGAAGACAAACAAACACTACTTCATAGTATGTGACTAAGAAGTGTTTACTTATTAAAGTTGTTTTAGTTCACACTCCACGGAACAAACATTTTGTTACAGTTACAGCTAGCGTGTTATAGAGATGTTAGACCGACAGTTGCACTTAACTGCTGGGAGCAAAGCTTATTGTTTACCAACCTGATCAGATGAGCTTGATGCTTTAGATACAATAGCATTAGTCTGTCATAAACAAAGATGATCAGAAAAGGCGAGGTTATCAATAAAACTTCATTGCATGATGTTTAAAATGTCCCAAACAACACATTTTATGATGTATTACTTACAGAAGGCCGCTCCAGTAGATAAACCATCCGAAATAAAGCACCAAAATAAGGCACCTGTAACAGAAAGAAACTGCACTGAATTACTAGTACTCACTCATGCTCTCACAACTTCCATATGAAGAAACAGCTAGATGAACAGGGGTGACAAGAACGAGTTCAAAGTCAAAATCATATAATTCACAAGCTTTAGCAGGGAATGCTATTAGAGGAGTCAATAAGTAATCCCATTAGAGTGCCGGAAGGAGATAAATGTCTAGCCCGCCCAACAAAATAGGATTACTCAAAACGTTCTTCTATCTCATATACTCTAATGTAACAGTAAAGAGTACTGAATTAGCTGCTCTTAGTTAAATAATGCTATTCAATTAATGCTTCCTTTGATTTTCCGATATGCACTACAACAATCAGAATGAAGCTGGTGATATGTCCTGATGGCATATATATACATAAAGGTTGTATGTGTGGTTTGATATGTGGATTCAAGATTACATACCCACGATGCCCATGCCAAGCCGTAAAGCAATGCCTGTTCATATAAATAATGTAAGGTAGATGCTTTTAGCAAGTAGTTAAGTGACAGTAAGGGTTATAATGAGCCAGTAAACTCAACTTACATATGTGATTGATGCTAGCAAGGCTATTCTGAGTACCACTCTTTCTCCAACTAATGGGTTGACTAGAGGAAAAATCAGCATCTTGGAAAATGCAGAAGGTGAGTAAAGTTAATAAAAAAAAAGGAATGATAATCAGCAACAGCATAATCACACTCAGTTAAATTCGACAAGGAGGTTTTGTACTAAAACGAGGAAATGGACTTCTGTCACATAAATCCATTGAATTGAGAATCCTAACGTCATACCAGAGTAGCATAGCATGAATATCCTCAAGCAATAGCAGAAAACATTCTTGGGACTATGGTATTCGCTCAGAGATAACTAAAATAAGCATGCAATCGATAGGAAAATACAAGAGGAATCCAGGGGAAAAACCACAAGAAACGTATGTGCCTTTCTCAAGAAGTTGGTGCTTACTAATTTATTAAAATCTTTTTTCATATTGATAAACTTATCCTTAAAGTCCACTTCGGACCTACTTTATGCAGGTTCCAGATATAACAGCTAAATTCGCAAAGACAAATGTTCGTAACACAGAAAACAGCTCTGGAATCGCTGTGCAGAATACCTGAGTGATAATTGAACCTACTCCCACCATCATCAGAATTTCTGAGAATTGGTTTTTGTTGAAATCAAATGCTGACTTCAGATAGTACTGTAGGATCAGGAAGATACTTCAATGAGTTCTTAGTTTCCCTATGAAAACATCTAAATATTCAGACTAAAGTAATTGCAATTTAGAAGAAATGAAACAAATATATATAGCTTTATCAAATAGTGAAGACTTTACCATTAAGACACTGCTGATGCCAGACATTCCCATGTCATAGAAGAATGAGACAAGGCAAATGCACTTGAGAGTTGAACTGAGGAGGATAAACAACAGAATCTTTCAGGAAAATGGACGACGACATTTATTTTCCGAACCAAGATGTCCATATGAAAAAAGAAAAAGAAAAGTCATGCTCCTATCGCAGCGAAAAAATTGGAGGGTGGCAGAAAACGGTATGAGATCATTAAGCTCAACAGTTCAAAACTTATGATAGGAAAAAACCTCAAATAAAACAACTATAATACCTGCTTTTTACCAAGTGTAATGTGTATCTCATTGAGCGATGTCGATCCTGAACAAGTGTGTACGCCTTGCTTGACCAACGTAAATGTTGGTTAACGTTTGGAGTTAGCTTAACTGTCTCAGTAAGAAAGATTGTCATGTACATTGGAGCAATGATTAAAAGTGCCACCGAAACCTGAAATATGAGACTTCAATATGGAGAAATCAAAGCAACTGCAGAGAAAAATAAGGACATGAAATCAAACAGACATGCCTCAAATATGTAGTTTCCTGGAAGTAAACGAGCAAGAAGGTTTCCCAGAACATGGGACAAAGATAAAATTCCGTGCATCCAACCGAAAGCTGCAGCCCTATGACTACCATCAAGAATATCTGCCTGTATACAAATAAATTTCAGTTCTTCGTATATACCACATTAGAGACAGGATCCAGGATAGAATCTTACTGCATAAGCAGCAGAAATGCAGAAAATACTTCCCTGACTCATGATATGAGAAATTATCCGCAGCACATAATAAGCATAGACGAATCCTTTTGAATCATCTATAGCCAATATAGCTGAAACAAAGAAAAGATCATTAATAACATCATGGAAACATTTTAAAGAAAATGTGATAAAATTTTCACAATAGGATTATACTTTCTTTGTGTTCAATTTAGACATCAAATGGATATGATATCAAAATGCAAATGCTGTTATTGGCTGTCTAGGTATGAAAAAACAAAGAAGATTAAGCGATACTTTCATGCCTAATGCAGAATAATACTCCATACAAGTATTCATTGTTTTTTCCGTTGGCATTTCTGTTTAAAAATGAAAGATGCTAAAGGCCAATTCTTTATAGTAAGTTTCTGCTTATTGTGAGGAAGACTGTGTCATTTATCAGAAATTGGTGGCTACAATACATCAAAACAATACAAAAGAGTATATTTGTGAATTTATTTGAGAAACCATTATCATTAATATAAAGATAGATGCTTGAAGAATTTGTCCGTCATATTAATCGTGAAACAAAAGGATTGCGAATGCAACTTTCTATAGAAAGAATACCGCACATCACATAGATAGTTGGATTTAAATCAGCTCCTTGCACAGCTGATATTTATTAAAACTCTCACCTAAAACTTTTCATCCTGCTAATAGAATGAATTCAACAACTAATAATGCTACACAATAGTTTGGGCAATAGTCATGCAAATTAATGTAAGAGTAATATGAGGCGGTCATGAAATTCTTTCTACCTTTTGGATTCCTAGAAGCTTGTCAAAGTTAAGGTTATGACGAAAGAGCGTACCACTGGGGAAAATAGCAGTAGATACGATTAAAAGGAGTAGAGGTTTACGCCCGTACTCATCAGCAAGTTGACCAAGGATTGGAATGACAACCATTTTGAAAATTCCAACCACCTACAGTTCAAGAGAGATGCATAAAAATTGATGCAACAATAGGGAAGTTGTAGAGAAGACAAATACATAGTGGTGGATCATGGATGAAAGTATAACTACTGGATTCAACGGAACCCAAATTTTCGACATAATTTTCCTATCATAAGTTCTGAACTTGAGCTTTTGAAGTCATAATTTTCAAAAGTATAACGGGCTCAATGGTAAGAGTATAAAGGTCGAATCCATCAAATTTAAATCCTACATGATCTAGACTCTTATTCCTTTTCATTGTAATAAGAGTTTTAAACCATACCATCTTTACGTCAGAAAACCAAAATGCCAACCCAAATAAATGCCACTACTGCCCTTCTTTACACCCGCTCTCACAATTTCCCACTCTTATCCAACTCAAATACTCCCTCCGACCCAAATTAGTTGTCATGTTTCCCTTTTTGAAAGTCGATTTGACTAATTTTTGAAGCTGAATTGAGTTAGATCAATTCAATAGTTTACATTTAAAATCTAGATACTCAAAACTACATGTTGCAACTTTTTTTCATGTCAATTTTGATGACAAAATATATTATAAAATGATAGTCAAAGTTAACATAATTCAACTCATAAGAAACAAAACCTGACAACTAATATGGGACGGACGGAGGGACTATAAAACTTTGTACAAGAGAACCCACTTTCCTGATCTGATAAAACTATCCCACTAATTTTCCTCTGTTGAGCAATTACTCAAACATATAAACTACTCATGAATTAACCAAAAGAGATAACTCAGAGCATTGACTATATAATTAAGTAAATAAAAATGCATTCTTTGCAGCACACCTGAACATGGCATAAAAAGAAGCAGAGTTCCTAAGTTCAGTTCTTACTACCATCATTTCGAATTATTTCGTTCTCTATTTCTATTTAATAGGATCCCGAGGAAAATGCACATGTTTGGTCATGAAAAAAGAATCATACTCACACATGAGGGACATATTAAAGATATATTTAAGTAATCAAAGCATACTCTCTATCACGAGAATCGAGGGAATCTTAGCTCAAATGATTGGATAAGGTAAGGATTCGATTCCCTACCTTGTAAACGCTAAAAAATACTCTCTATTTCAACAATCCTATCAACATAGACAAAAAAGAAACAAACTTGATACCATTTGTTGAAGACCATTGATGTAAATAGGTTGAGAACAAGTAGATTTTCCAGGACAAAGAGCACTAGTTGTGATATCAGCTATAACAGAAACAGACATCTCTTCAGCAGTCCAATAAATACACAGTGGTAACAGTAAGTGCACAAGTATTTTCAACTGCTCTCTACTTATATTCCCATCCATTTTTCTTGATTTTATTTTTTTTCTAATTCCTCCCCAACCCCTTTTACAAAAAATAGATGTTACACATAAAGATTTGTTTTTTACTGACAAAAAAAAGAATATTTTGAAATTTGATCATGAACAAATTAGTTAGGCATGAAGCTTGCCCCTTTGCAATCCACTCTTGTCAGGCAAGTGTATAATCCATGATGTTGAATAAAATAATAATAGTATTTTCTTTTTTTAAAACAATAAAATAATACTCCACTATAAATGGACTAAAGCAATAGTTTTAGGTCCCATTTTTAAAAAAAAATTAAAAATGAGTTGATTCTAGGATAATAATTCTATTTTGGGGTCATCTTTAATTTGTTCGTAGTTTATTACTTGTCATAATTTCGGAAACAATCGTTCTATCTCTATCAGGTAGTGATAAGGTTTACATACAAATTTCACTTATAAAATTAATTGTCATAATTAAATTAACTTAACTAATTTTTGAAATTAAATTAAATTTTATAAAATACTTTAAAATATAATTGAAATATTTAAACATTATACAAAAAATGTGATAAGTTATAATTCTTCTCATATTAATATGGTAAAAGAATACTCCCTCTACTCTTCTTTTTATTCCGTTTAAAAAAGATGATTTTTCCTTTTTTGACAACTATGTCGTTTGGTTTGAATACAAGTTACGATGGGATAAGTTATGTTGGGATTGTAATGATGGGATAAGTTATGGTGAGATTATTTTTTATTGGGTGTTTGGTTTGTTGTATAAATTTTAAGAATTGTTGTTTGTTTACAAAAATACCCTTCACTTTATTAGTTTTTTTTTATGTATTTTCTTTGCTAGCTTTAGTTATTCAATATTTATTTTTAAAATAAAATTTTCATCTTATATAG
>JBCEWC010002667.1:0-33278 GCA_038996855.1 Solanum aculeatissimum
ATACGGTTGCTCTAAAATTTGGGTTAGACCCATTTCCCACTCAATTTGACCCCCTAAGCAAGAATATGAAGTCGGATATTTGAAAAACAAAATGGATTTTTAGATATAGATAAAACAAGTTTTCGGTAACTTCCGTAGCACATTTTTAGGAACTTTTTGGGTCATTTCATAAATCTTAGTAAATCTTAGACTAATTGGTGTACAATTATAATAATACCCAACCAATGCTAACTTGTAAACGTACTATTGAACCAACCAACTACTCAATCAAATTTTAGGCTATGTTATTCTAATTTACACAACAATTTGAACTTGAACCTCTTCCTACCAATTCCAAACTATCAATCAAACATTATTCTCTCTATTATTCAATGCCAATTTCATTTTCTAGTCAATTAATTTCAAGATGTAATAGTTAATTAATTCCAAGGTGGAAATAGGGTACAAGGACTTCATGTATTTGCTTATTATCAATGCAATTTGAAACAAATTAATGATTCATGAAGTATATAATGATTTTACTCAGTGTAATCTATAACCTAACTTGAAATTAAAAGAAAAATTAAAAATTCCTTACAAGAATTATTGATAGGCCAAACTTAGATAAAAACAAGTTTTGAACGAGGAAATAGTCTTGGGCTTATCAGAATAGTCATTGGAACAGTGGGTTTGGTTAGAAATTTTGGTTGGAGCAGAGCATGTGGTCGAAATTTGGTCAAGTAAGGGAGTTTTTTGTTCAAAAATAATTTTAGCAAAATGAAAGGGGGAATTTTTAATCTTTGCTTTTTATTCCGATTTAACTGGGTCGGGAAAGTAGTTTTTTCCACAACAGCCAAATACTAAAGCCCTATTACAGACTGTAGTTTGTTCTATGGCTTGTAAACCTGGGCTTCATAACAGTTGTGCTCATTTAGAAGACCTAGCATCTACGAAGCTAGTCTACAGGTCGTATAAAAGACTATGGCTAGTAGATATATTTCGTAGATGCCTTCAACACTTAGGAAAATTTAGTGAACTTACCTGGGATCTAAGAACCTTGTTTACGACCCACAATTTTGTTTATGGATCATACAGTCAAGTCATAGATATGGAAATTCTGATATTGTTCAATGGATTTGGGGTTTACGAGCATTGACTATGAGTTGTGGTTTGTTCCATAATGTGTACACTTGCTTATAAAGTCCCAATTTTTTCCTTTTTGGGCTTGTCTAATTTTTTTTACTTGATCCTGCATAGTCTCATAAAATTAAGTGGTTACCCTATATTTTTCCTGACTTTAAATAGAATATTACAAAACACACTTGCAAAAACTAATATAATCTAACTAGATTAAGACTTAAAATGAAACAAAACTACCTCTAATGGAAAGGAAATCTTGGGTTTCCTCCCAAGCAACATCTGATTTAACGTTGCAACACGACATAGGATACTTGGTTACTCAAACTTTACAATGTGCCCAAACTTCTATTGTCCTCACTTTCTCGGCATTCCCTAAGTACGGTTTGATCCTTTGACCATTAACTTTAAACCTAGAACCGTCTTTGCCTTCCAACTCAACATCTCCGTGGTGGAATACATGTATAAACTTATAAGGACCTAGCCATTTTAACTTGAGTTTTCTAGCAAACAAACTCAGTCTGGAGTAGAACAAGAGGACCAAGTCTCCTGGTGCAAACTTGCGGTGCTCAATTCAATGATCATGATACATCTTCATTCTTTGTTTGTACAATGCTAAACTTTCATATGTCCTTAAATCAAACTTATCAATTTTGTTGAGTTGTTTCATCCCTAAGTCTGAAGCATCATTCCAATCCAAATTTAACTCCTTGAGGGCCCATATTTCTTTTTGTTTGATCTCTACAAGCAAGAGACAGACCTTCCCAAACACAAGTTGATATGGAGACATACCTATGGGAGTCTTGAATGTTGTTTGGTATGCCCGTAATTCATCATCAAGATTTTGTGACCAATTAATCCAATTTGCATTCACAATCTTTGATAGGATCTATTATATCTAATAATTTAAGACCTCGACTTGCCCACTTCTCTGGGGGTGATAAGGAATCACAATGTTATGTCTTACCCCATACTTCTCTAGTACAATACAAAATAATCTATTAAATAAGTGGGAATCTCCATTTCTTATGATCGCCCGAAGGGTGCCAAACCTTGCGAAAATGTTCTTATTAAGAAATGTTGTGATGTTTTTACCTTTTTTATTGGGTAGTGAAACTGCTTCTACCCACTTTGACATATAGCCCACGACAACCAAGATGTACTCATTCTCGTTTGAGATCACGAATGGTCCCATGAAGTCTATGTCTCATACATCAAACAACTCAATCACTGTGATGGGGGTTAAGAGAGAACTCATGTTTTTGTAAAATAGCACCTTTTTTTTGACACCTATCACAAGCCTTAGCATAATCATGAGCATCTTGGTGGATAGTAGTCCAATAATAGTCGTATTGCAAGATCTTATGAGTTTTTCGGATACTACTATGATGTCTGCTAATAAGTGATGAATGATAAGCCTCAAGTAGGATCATCATCTCTACCTCATGTAAACAATGATGAATAATCCCATCATCACACTCACGAAACAAGTATGAATCATTCCAAAAGAACTTCCTCACATCGAACATTAACTTTTGGCGTTGGTGGGAAGTCATATCTAGAGGTACCACATCATTAACTAGGTAAGTAGCACAATCTATGAACCATGGAATCAAGTCATGTTATGCAACCAATACTCTCTCATCAGGGAATGAATCATTAATTTCTAGACCATTATTAAGCTTTGCCATTGCATCATCTTCAAGTCTGGATAGATGGAATGTAACTTAGTTCTTTGTCCCCCTTTTGTCAATGACTTCAAAGTCAAACACGTGGAGATGTAGAACCCATCAAATTAACCTTGGTTTGACATCTTTCTTCACCATTAAATACCTCAATGTTTAATGGTTAGTATTCACAATGATTTTCGTTCCTAACAAATAAGATTTGAACTTCTCGAGTGCAAAGACCACTATAAGTAATTCCTATTCAATCACAGTATAGTTCTTTTGTGTTGTGTTTAGGTCTTTGAAAGCATAGTAGATTGGTGTAGGATATTCTCTCTTTGCTTCCCCAACACTACACCAAGTGTAACCCCACTTGCATCACACATAATCTCAAAAGGCTGAGTCCAATTGGGTATAACAATAATAGGTGTTGAGATCAACTTTTGCTTCAACCCTTTGAATGCTTTGAGACATACTTTGTCAAATATAAACTTCACATTCTTCTTGAGAAACTTGCAAAATGGGTGCACAAATTTAGAAAAGTCTTTGATGAACCTTTTATAGAAGCCTGCATACCCCAAGAAACTTCTCACACCTTTGACAAAGATTGGTAGAGGGAGCTTCTTGATCACATACACTTTGGCCTTATCAATTTCAATACCTTTTATGGAGATTCTATGACCAAGAACTATACCTTCTATAACCATAAAATGGCATTTGTCCCAATTCAACACAAAGTGACAATATTTACACCACTTTAACATATCATGCAAATGCTTTAAGCAATCATCAAATGAATCACCAACAATACTGAAGTCGTCCATAAATACTTCAATTGTGTTCTCCACCATGTCAGAAATGATAGACATCATGCATCTTTGGAATATGGCTAACACATTCCATAGTCCAATGGACATCCTTTTGAATGTGAATGTGCTATATGGACATGTAAATGTGGTATTTTCTTGATCTTTCGGTGCAATAGAAATCTAACTGTAGTCTGAATAATCATCAAAAAAATAGTACCTCATTTTCCCACCAATCTATCTAACATCTGGTCCATGAATGGCATAGGAAAATGATCCTTCTCAATAGAAGCATTGAGCTTATGATATCCCATGCAAACCCTCCAACATGTGACTGACCTCATTGGGATCAACTCATTATTTACATTAGGAACCACCATGATACCTCCCTTATTTGGCACACATTGGACAGGACTTACCCACTAAATTACATTGGCATCTAACCACTTGATAATCTCTTTACGCACCACCTCTTGCAAGAGGGTTAAGACGCTTTTGGTGCTGAATACTTGGCTTGTAATTTTGGACAAATTGAATTTTGTAAATGTAGATGCCTAGAGGGATACCAATGATATCTGGAATCATCCATCCAATAGCCCGTTTGAAGTGCTTAAGGAATAAAACTAAGTCCTCTACCTGTCCATCATCAAGGTCTGCCGCAACAATCACTAGTAGAGTGTTGTTTGTCCCTAGAAAAATATATCACAAATGGGATAGAAGAGCCTTCAACTCTAAGAGTGGTGGCTCTTCAATGGATGGTTTCGCTGGTGGATTCTCTCAATTCTTCAAATCCAACTTTAATTTGAGTAGCCTGTAGTAGCTTTGATCCTGAAGTGCATTCACAATCTTATCATAGCATGGAATGGCATCACTTTTGAAATTAATCATCATTTCTCAATTGCTTCAACACCCAATCTTTCTTCAATAGGAACTGTTGACTATACTTTGTCTATATTATTGATCATAGATACCACTTGTCGATCATTAGGTTGCTTCATAGACTCATAAACATTAAAGACAACATCTTCATCATTCAATCTAAACTTGAATTGATCCAACTCCATGTCTTCTAGAGCTTGACTAGTGGCTAAGAATGGTCTCCTGTAACAACCCAAAATTTTTTCAATCTTGCGTTACTGGTTGAGGGTTGATTTAAGGTTTTCTTGATTGGTTTGTGAGTTCCCCGAGTCTCTCTTGCATGATCGTCTTGGAAGAAATTATGTTGGTTAATTCTTGCTCGATGTCTTGTGGAAGTACTCACTTTAAATATACATATCTTTTGGTATGGAATAAACTATGTAGACCACGACCTATTAAATTGAAGCTCTTTGAGTTATCTTCCCAATGCACTTGGTTTCACTCAATTTGAAGTTCAGATATGGAAGTTATGGCCTTCACAATTGGACTGCCTGTGCAGGAAAAACGTTCTGGAAAAGGGAAGGAGGAGTTTGGCTAAGGCAGTGGACCACGAGAGGATCCACAGACTATTTGGAGACTCATGACCCATGAGCCTGGTCCGTGGAGTTTTCTAGTGAGAAGCATGGGCTATGGACCAGGACTCCGAGCCAAGTAAGGCTCCACGGACCAGCTCACAGTCCATTTTAAGCCTCACAGCTCGTGAGCCCATCCGTGTGGTGTTCCAGTAAGTTTCCAGGATTTATGCCGAGGCCCGGATCCAAGTGAGGCTCCACGGATCGGATCACTGTCCATGTGAAGCCTCACGACTTATGAGGCCTATTCGTGTGGAGGTTCAGAGGGCTGCCCTAAGGATTTGTCGTTTGTTGTTCCAAGTATGGCTTCACGAAAGGGACTCAAGGACCGTGAGTCACTACACGATCTGTGTAGTGTACCGTCGATGACTGTTTTTAGTTTTTCTTTCTCATTTTATTAATAGTTTAATTATAATTTTAATTAATCCTACAACCATTTTAATAATTTTAAACCCTCCTAAAACCCCTGATCAAAGCCATATTCTCTCCTATTCAATTCAATTTCTTCAATTTCCTTCAAATTACACTCGTCCTCCATTAAAGGCTAGCTTAAGGATCAAGGGGAAAAGTTGATTCTTCTTCAAATTCTTGATGTTCATCATGATTTATCTCAGTTATGTGGGATTGATTCTTGGTTCTTCTTTCAACCATGAAGACCCAAAATCCTTTTCTTCAATTTTGATGAATTTTAGCTTTCTTGTAAATGGGTCTTTTAATTGATGGATGATTTGTTTCAATTGAGTTGTGGTCTGAGTTCTAATATTGATTTTGAGGCTATTTAAATTCAATTACCATGGTTTGCATTAGAATTATGAATACTTGAATATGTATGGTCCCTCGAAAGCTTGTTTAGGCATGGGTAATGTAAATTATGATTTTAAATTGGGATTTTCTCATGGATTTTAATTGAATTTCATATTGTATTATTGAATTTTGATTGACCCTCTTTGTCGATGCATTCATCTCATCATTCATGATATATGCATGCATGAAAGGTTTGACTTGATGAAATCTTGATATGATATTACTTGATTTTTTGTAAGACATGGGAATTGACTAGAATTTGATCACATCTTGTCTCGCTCAGGCTTTCTAAGCACTCTGGGTGGTTTACACCACTTTGTTCTGTTAGGATGAGCTACTCCTATGCATTGGTATTGGAAATGATATTCAGAAGTTCTATTTTTGATTTGAAAGGTTTTGAAATGTGACTCTAGGCTTGTAGCCATCTTGCATTGTTCTTGGAATTGAATGATTGAAACCTCTATTTTAAAAGCTTGTATATGTATATGTATTCCCGTGGGATGAGACTTAGAACCGATAGATTGGAATCGGGGTAGACTATCTCCAAGGGTCCACACACCTTTCTGTCAAACCATGTACCAACATAGGTTATCTCCCTAGATGGGAGTGATTTGTATCCCCTTTTTAAGGGTTGACCTGGGACCTACCTGACAAGTAGTCCGAATCCAAGAAGTAGCTCACTTGGGTTCCCTCTATATTCGGTTTAGTTCACATCCCCGCTATGATATGTAGGTTGCATTCATGCATCATGGCACTTCATGGCATATTGTTACGATATTGTTACCTTGCTTTTATATATTCTCACTATACATATATGTGCTCTTGTTATCTAGTTTGTTAGTAGGTCCACGTTCATATGCATTGCATGCCCACATACGTAGTGTATTTTATGTGCTAATCCATACTCTTTGTCTACATGTTCTAACCATGTAGGGACCGTAGGTGATGCTCATCCACCGTTGGACGTCTAGCGAGATCCTTGTTCTTGTTGATTGTGGTAAGACCTATAGTCTAAGGGCAATACCACCTTCCCTCTATCTTATGCTTATATTTCATTTTACTTATCTTATGGCTTGATGGTGAGCCCGAATTGTGTCGAGGCCCCCGTATTACTCTTGTAGAGGCATTATTGGACATGTATTGAATTTTATTGTATGCCGTATTACGTGCTTCTTGAGACGTTATGACTTTCATGCTTCGCCATTGTTACTTATGTTTGATTATGCTTCCGCTTATGCTATCATGATATATCGGTTGGGAATGTGCTTATGTGGAAAGTCCCTATCCCGTTTGACCCCATAGCTTGAGTCATACTTACCCTCCCCTTAGAACATAATTGCTATGTGCTATGTGATTCATGCTCATCTCATTCCCGACAACATCCCCATAACTTGAGTCCAAAGTCCCAAAACCCCTTAAAATTATGTGTTATTTACTTTATTATGCGTTTCCAAACCGATGATGTGTGTGATGATGCTATGATGGCTTGATCGAGGACTCTCGGGTTCTCCTTCACCATGTCATATCTAGGCCCTACTCTCAGGTCGTGACAAAGATGGTATCAAAACCCTAGGTTTGTAATGGTCCTTGGAGTCCAACATGTCACGTCAATTAGAGTCTTGTTTAGGGGTATGATGCGCGCCATACCTATGAACAAGGGGCTATGACGATGTTTTAGGAATTGTCTTACTTCATTGTCCTTTGTGTTGTGCTGTGAACTGTTTTGCAAGGTTTCCTGAAATATTGGTGTTCTTGTTACTCTTTTAGAAGATGCCTCCCCGAAAAGCTCCCCTCTCTAGACAGGCTCCGGTCTATGAGGAACAAGCCCCCCGTGAGCCTGTGGAAGAGCAAGTGACTCATGTTGAGTTTCAGAATATGGTTGCTATGCTGGCCCAGGTGGTGGCTAATCAAGCTCGGCCAACTAATCCCACAAATGGTGGCACTCCAGCTTCTATGGTGAGAGACCTCACCAGGATGAATCCTCCGGATTCTTTGGTTCGAAGGCTGACGAGGATGCCCAGGAGTTTATTGATGAGCTTACGAAAGTGTTGACAGTTATGGGTCTCAGTTCTGAGGATAAGACTGAGTTGGCTACTTATCAATTCAAAGATTTATCCCAAGTGTGGTATAACCAGTGGTTGGTCGAGAGGGTCACATATACTAAGGTTGATTGGAAAGAATTCAAGTCTGCTTTTCTAGACCATTTTTTCCCTCTTGAACTTCGGGAAGTCAAAATGACTGAATTTATTAACCTCAAGCAAGGTAGCATGTCTGTGAGGGACTATTCTCTCAAGTTCACTAAGCCCTTCAAGTATGCTCCCATGTTAGTAGTTGATCCCCGTGCAAGGATGCACAAGTTCATTTATGGGGTCTCTAATTTGGTTGTGAAAGAGTGTCCCACCGCCATGCTCATTCGAGAAATAGATATCTCCAGGTTTATGACTTATGCTGAACAGATTGAGGGAGGAAAGCTCAAAGAGAGAAGGGTAAACAAATCCAAGAGAGCCCGATTTGATAGTGGGTTCTCTAACTCAAGGAGAGGTGGAGGAAGTGGCCGAATCTAACAAGGCTAGGGTTCGAATGTAAAGTTTGTAAACTCTAGGGTGCCTCATCATAAGTCATAGGTTAGGGGTATACCACGAACCCCTAGTTGTGGCCAATGTGTGGAAAGTCATTTGGGTGAATGTAGAAAGGTTTCGAGAGCTTGCTTTAGGTATGAGAGTATGGATCACAAGATTATCGACTGTCCAAAGAACGCAAAGGGAGATCAAGTGGCTCCAGGTGGTCAAGGGCAGCCGAAAACTCAAGTTGGTGGTGCTCCTAAGAACAATAGGTTCTATGCTCTTCATGCCCGACAGGAAGTGCATGAAGCTCTTGATGTTATGATTGGTATGTTAAAAGTCATTGATTTTGATGCTTATGCTTTACTTGATCCAGGTGCAAATTTATCTTTTGTGACTCCTCTGTTGGCTGTAAAATTTGGTTTGAGTCCTGAGACTTTGAGGGAACCTTACTCAGTTTATACTCTTGTGGGTGAATCTATTGTTGCCCGCAAGGTGTATCGGGGTTGTCCTGTTTTGGTTTTGCATAAAGTCTTTCCTAGTGACCTTATGGATTTGGAGATGTATGATTTCAATATTATTCTTGGGATGGATTGGTTGCATGCATCGTATGCCTCGGTCAATTGTAGGACTAGACAAGTCAGATTCCAGGTTCCTAATAAACCTGTTTTAGAATGGAAGGGTAGTGACTCCGTGGTTAGAGGCCGGTTTATTTCCTACCTCAAGTCCCGGAGAATGATTTGTAAAGGATGCATATACCATATTGTAAGGGTTAAAGATTTGGAGGTTGAGTCACCTTCCCTTGTATTGGTTCCGATGGTTAATGAATTTCCTGATGTGTTTCTCGAGGACTTAGCCGATGTTCCTCCTGATAGAGAAGTGGATTTTGACATAGATCTCCTTTCGGATACTCAACCTATTTCTATTCCTCCTTACCGTATGGATCCGGCTGAACTAAAGGAGTTGAAGGATCAGTTGAGAGATTTGTTAGAGAAGGGCTATATTTGGCCAAGTATTTCACCTTGGGGTGCTCCTGTGTTGTTTGTAAGAAAGAAGGATGGGTCGCTCCAGATATGCATTGACTATCGGTAGTTGAACAAGGTGACCATCAAGAATAAGTATCCATTGCCCAGAATTGATGACTTGTTTGATCAGCTTCAAGGAGCTACACATTTCTCGAAGATAGATCTCCATTCAGGCTATCATCAATTGAAGGTAAGAGAGTGTGATATTCCCAAGATAGCTTTCTGTACTCATTACGGGCATTTCGAATTTGTGGTGATGTCATTTGGTTTGACCAATGCCCCAACGGTGTTTATGGATCTCATGAATCAGATGTTTAAGTCATTTCTTGACAACTTTGTGGTGGTCTTTATCGATGATATCAGGAGCTTATGGACCATTTGGGGTTGGTACTTTAAACCTTAAGGGAGAAGCAGTTGTATGAAAAATTTAGCAAGTGTGAGTTTTGGTTGGGGAAAGTTGCTTTTCTTGGTCATGTGGTGTCCTACGATGGTATTAAAGTTAATCCTAAGAAGACCAAAGCCATAAAGAATTGGCTTAGACCGTTGACTTGTTCTGATATTCGAAGTATCCTGGGGTTGGCCGGTTATTATTTAGAGGTTTGTTGAGGGATTCTCTTCTATTGCATCCCCGTTGATTAAGTTGACCCAAAAAAAGGCTAAATTTGTATGGTTGAATGAGTGTGAGAAGAGCTTTTAGACTTTGAAGGATTGGCTTAGATCGACTCTCGTTTTAACTCTGCTAAATGGACTAGATAGATTTGTGGTATATTGCGATGCCTCAATGATTGGGTTGGGGTGTGTGCTCATACAACAGGGTAAGGTGATAGCTTATGCGTCTCGGCAATTGAAGGTTCATGAGCAAAATTATCCGACCCATGATCTTGAGTTTGCGGCGATGGTGTTTTCTTTAAAAATTTGGAGACATTACTTGTATGGAGTTCACGTTGATGTTTTCACCGATCATAAAAGTCTGCAATATGTGTTCACACAAAGGGATCTTAACTTAAGGCAAATGAGGTGGTTGGAACTACTCAAGGACTATGATATGAGCATTCTTTATCACCCGGGCAAGGCGAATGTTGGGGCGGACGCTCTTAGTAGGCTATCCATGGGGAGTGTGTCGCACGTTGACGAGGAGAAGAAGGAAATGGTAAAAGATGTGCACCATTTGTCTAGGTTAGGTGTTAGATTGGCCGACTCAAATGATGGTGGTATTCTTGTTCAAAATGGGTCAGAATCTTCCGTGATTGTTGATGTGAAAGCAAAATAGGATTTGTATCCTTCCTTGGTAGAGTTGAAGAAGTTAGTTGCCAAAAAGAAGATAGAGGTCTTCTCCCAAGGGGGAGATGGTGTGCTACGGTATCAAGATCGGTTGTGTGTTTCGAATGTCGACGGCCTAAGAGAGATCATCATGAGTGAAGCTCATAATTCCCAATATTCTATTCATCTGGAATCTACTAAGATGCATCGGGACTTGAGAGAGGTATATTGGTGGCATGGCATGAAGAAGGACATAGCCAAGTTTGTGTCGGAATGTCCAAATTGCCAACAAGTGAAGGTTGAACATCAAAGACCCGACAATTTGGCTCAAGACATTGAGATTCCTACTTGGAAGTGGGAGGATGTCAATATGGATTTTGTGGTTGGGTTGCCCCGTACTCGTAAAATAGTTTGATTCTATTTGGGTTGTGGTGGATCGAATGACCAAGTCGGCTCACTTCTTATCAATCAAGGCTACATATAGTGCCAGGGATTATGCTAAATTATATATTCGTGAGTTGGTGAGGTTGTATGGTGTATCGAGGTCTATAATATCGGATCGTGGTACCCAATTTACTTCTCACTTTTGGAGATCATTTCAAAAGGGGCTTGGCACTAGAATTAAATTGAGCATCACATTCCATCCTCAAACCGATGGGCAAGCCGAGAGAACAATTCAAACCTTGGAGGGTATGTTAAGGGCTTATGTGTTAGAGTTCAAGGGAAATTGGGATGATCATCTACCGCTCATTGAGTTTGCTTACAACAATAGTTTCCATTCTAGCATTGGTATGGCTCCCTTCGAAGCTTTGTATGGTAGGAGGTGTAGGTCCCCAATGGGATGGTTTGAGTTAGGTGATATGGCATTGTTAGGCCCGGACTTGGTTGTTGAAGCTATAGAGAAGGTGAAGTTAATTAGGGAGAGGTTGAGGACGGCTCAAAGTCGCCAAAAGTCCTATTTGGATGTTAGGAGGAGAGATCTCCAATTTCATGTGGGTGATTGGGTTTATGTAAATATATCACCTATGAAGGGCATCATGCGTTTTGGCAAAAGGGGCAAGTTGTGTCCTCGATATGTTGGACCATATGAGATTAGGGACCGAGTTGGCAATGTGTCTTATAAATTAGAGTTACCTTTTGATATGATCTCAATTCATTCGATGTTTCATATTTTAATGTTAAGGAGATTAGTTGGCGACCCTAAGGCAATTCTGCCTTTGGAAGGCATCGCGGTTGAGGAAAACTTGACTTACGAAGAAGTACTGATTGAGATCATGGATAGGAAAGTAAAGCGGCTTCACAACAAGGAAGTAGCTTTGGTTAAAGTGCTTAAGAGAAATCAACATGTGAAGAGTTCTACATGGGAGACGGAGTCGGACATGATGAAATGATACCCCTATGTTTTCCAATCTACTCAAGCCTAGGGTACTAGGTTCTATCCTTTTTTCAAATTGTTCAAATTCTTTGTTTTCTTGAGTTCATGACATTGCATGTATACATGATTTGAATAATATTTTAACATGAGTTTTAAATGGCTATCAAAATGATGAATGATGCATCATGTTTTGTGTTGGAATGGTTCTTGTCCTTCAAGCCTTGTCTAGCCTATTCGAGGATGAATGATCCCAAGGGGGAGATGATGTAACAACCCAAAAATTTCCAAATCTTGTGTTACTGGTTGAGGGCTGATTTGAGGTTGTCTTGATTCGTTTGTGAGTTCCCCGAGTCTCTCTTGCATGATCGTCTTGGAAGAAATCGTGTTGGTTAAATCTTGCTCGACATCTTAAGGAAGTGTTGAATTTAAATAGATTTATATTTTGGTACGGGATGAACTGTGTGGACCATAACCTATCAAATTGTAGCTCTTCGAGTTATCTTCCCAACACACTTGGTTTCACTCAATTCAGAGTTCTGATGTGGAAGTTATGGCCTTCACAGTGGGACTGCTAGTGCAGGGAAAATGTTCTGGAAAAGGGAAGGAGGAGTTTGGCTAAGGCAGTGGATCACGAGAGGGTCCACGGACCGTTTGGAGACTCATGACCCGTGAGCCCGGTCTGTGGAGTTTTCCAGTGAACAACATGGGCCATGGACCAGGACTCTAAGCCAAGTAAGGCTCCACGGACCAGCTCACGGTTCGTGTGTAGCCTCATGGCTCATGAGTCCGTCTGTGTAGGGTTCCAGTAAGTTTCCAGGATTTGTGCCGAGGTCTGGAGCCAAGTGAGGCTCCACGGACTGGCTCACGGTCCGTGTGAAGCCTTCCGGCTTGTGAGGCCTATCCGTGTGGAGGTCTAGAGGGTTGTCCCAAGGATTTGTCATTTGTTGTTCCAAGTATGGCTTCATGGAAGGGACTCACAGACCATGAGTCACTACACAGTCCGTGTAGTGCACCGTCGATGACTGTTTCCAGTTTTTCTTTCTCGTTTCATTTATGATTTAATTGTAATTTTAATTAATCCTAGAGCTTTTTTAATAATTTTAAACCCTCTTAAAACCCCTGATTAAAGCCCCATTCTCTCATATTCAATTCAATTTCTTCAATTTCCTTCAAATTGCTCTCATCCTCCATTAAAGGCTAGCTTGAGGATCAAGGGGAAAAGTTGATTCTTCTTCAAATTCTTGTTTTTCATCGTGATTTATCTCAATTATGTGGGGTTGATTCATGGTTCTTCTTTCAAACATGAAGACCCAAAATCCCTTTCTTCAATTTTGATGAATTTTAGCTTTCTTGTAAATGGGTCTTTTAATTGATGGATGATTTGTTTCAATTGAGTTGTGGGCTGAGTTCTAATGTTGATTTTGAGGCTATTTAAATTCAATTACAATGGTTTGCATTGGAATTATGAAGACTTGAATATGCATGGTCCCTTGAAAGCTTATTTAGGCGTGGGTAATGTAAATTGTGATTTTCTCATGGATTTCAATTAAATTTCATATTGTATTGTTGAATTTTGATTGACCCTCTATTGCCCATGAATTTATCTCATCATTCATGATATATGCATACATCAAAGGTTTGACTTGATGAAACTCTTGATATGATTTGACTTGATTTTTGGTAAGACATGTGAATTGATTAGAATGTGATCACATCTTGTCTCGCTCGAGACTTCTAAGCACTCTGGGTGTTTTACACCACTCTATTCATTTAGGATGAGCTACTCCTGTGCATTGGTCTATGGAAATGATATTCAAAAGTTCTGTTTTGGATTTGAAAGGTTTTGAAATGTGACTCTGGGCTTGTAGCCATCTTGCATTATTCTTGGAATTGAAAGATTAAACCTTCCATTTTGAAAGCTTATATATGTATATGTATTCCTGTGGGATGAGACTTAGTACCGAGGGATTAAAGTTTGGGTGGACTATCTCCAAGGGTCCACACTTCTTTCCGTCAAACTATGTGCCAACATGGGGCTACATCCCTAGATGGGAGTGATTTGTATCCTCTTTTTAAGGGTTGACCTGGGACCTACCTGGCAAGTAGTCTGAATTCAAGTAGTAGCTTTCTCGGATTTTCTCTATTATCGGTTGAGGTCACATCTCCACTATGATATGTAGGTTGCATTCATGCATCATGACACTTCATGGCATATTGTTACAATATTGTTCCCTTGCTTATATATATTCTCACTATATGTCTATGTGCTCTGTCATCTAGTTTGTTAGTAGGTCCACATTCATACGCATTGCATGCCCACATACTTAGTGCATTTTATGTGCTAACCCATACTCTTTGTCTATATGTTCTAACTATGTAGGCATCTGAGGTGATGACTCTACAGACATTATAAAGTATTCCTATAGGTTTTATGACTCTTCGGTCCACCATCAATAACCATATTATAGTTAGAGCATGGGATCCTAAGCCCAACTATTTATACACGACAAAAGGCATTAAGTTGATGTTGGCTCCCAAATTACATGACGCATTTCTAAAATTGAATACTCCTATGGTGTAAGGAATGATAAATGCCCCAATATCTTCCTTCTTCTACAAAAGTGATCTAGTCGCTATGCTCCGTAATGGTGAATGTCATATGCAAGCTCTTGACTCACCGTCCTATTTTTTATAGCTAGATCTTCACGAACTTAGCATAACTAGGCATTTTCTCTAATACATCAATCAAAGGAAGATTTATCGATAATTACTTTAACATGGAGATAAAGTTGTTACGACCCCCTGTTTTGGAGCCCTGAGTGCAGAAAAGTTGGGTAGAAAATGACTTGAAGTCAAGTTCACGAGGGTGAATTATGGCCCATAGGAAGAGTTACGGCCCATAGGTTCGACCCTTAAACATAAACTTCAGGAAAGGAAAAAAAGTTCCAAGTGTTGGGTAACTTATAGACCTAGTGACGACCCAAAATCCAGTTTTAGGAATTTTAGGAAAAGTTACCAAACAGACAGGACTTACGACCCATGGCTTGACTTACGGCTGTAAACAGGCTTTCGTACGATCAATCTGGTAGTTTTAATGAAGGGTTATTTGGTCAATTCCATCATTCCTATTCCTAAACTATGCCATTTTTAGGGTAAAAAGGACCCTAAACCAACCTTAAATCCCTAAGACCTCATTCTTTCAACTCTCAAATTTCTCTAAGGCATTACTCTCTCAAGAAAAGGGAAATGCAAGGCTAGGGTTTCCAAGGTTCATCTCAAAGGCTTCAAGTTCATTTCTCCTAATGTTTCTATGGTATTTGAGTTTGATTTATGGGTATCCTTCCACCCATAAAGTTTCCCCTTAAGCATTTTACCTTTTCTTTAAGTTCCTCTAAGATATTATCCATGCTTATGATGATTTCATGTTACTTTATGTTGTTAAATGATATTAATGATGTCCTATTATATTTTACTAAGTATATGCATTCTTTCAAGCTATTAATGATGACCCCAATGATGAGTTTTGTTGATGATGTGATGTGGTTTGTTTTATGTGCTTTCAAAGGAATTTATTTTCATGATTTATGTGATTTATGATTGTTCCATTATAAAAGCCTAGCCCACCTAGTTTGCAAGTAAAGTTTTATATAATTTATGAAGATGACTAGGGCATTTAAAAAGAGTTTTAAAGTCAAGTTTGTCAAAGATATAAGCATGTTGATAATTTCCCTAAAGATGTTAAAGATAGGTCCTCAAGATGAAAGGACAATCCTTACTTTGTGATTCCTAAGTTTGAGCTACTCTTATGATTTACTACTTATGATTCTAAGCTATGTTTAAAGATTCCTCGGGATGATTTAGCACCGAGTGTACTTGAGATTGGGATTCATTCTGTTAGTTGAGGCATGACCTATTAAAAGATAAATCTCAATGTCCCTAACTATGTGCCACCATAAGAGCCCTTGTAGGCAAGACTAGTGGATCCATGTAAGCCATAATGTTCCTTAAGGATGCAATTGTGAAGTTACCAAAGTTTTGGACATCTACCTTGGAAAGTATATTCCCCTTCTCCTAATGGAAGGAGTTTGTTGGTCTTTTCCCAATTGAATGAGTTCATTGGATTTCATGTAGTTTCTCACATGGTCTTATATGTCGGTTAAGGTCTTCTCCTACAAGTTTATGACTCTATGATGTGATTTCACTACATATATTTTCTCATGCATTTACTCTTATTCATATTGAGCCATGATCTTTATTCATGTATGAGTTTACACTAATCCTATCTACTATATATATGTTCTATTTATGAATGATGACATTACAATTTCATGCATTGCATTACATCTCACATACTTAGTACATTCCAAAAGTACTAATGCATATTTTGCCTACATGATTTAACCATGTAGGGATAGGTACTCCTCCACCGTCTTGTATGTAGTTGTTGGTGTTCAAGACTAGCACTTTTATTTTTGGTGAGCCCTTAGTTCGGGACTCTACCATTTTTCCTTCTAGAATGTATTTTATTTTGAGATGATGTATTATGTCCCTTTTGAGGCTTTCACTTTCTATGTTGTTTACTTATGGAGTCTTTTTCTATTTTGTGGAAAATGACCGGTATCGGTTTTATCCGTTGATATGTAGTTGGTATGCATAATGGACAAAGTATGTTAGTAAATCTTGTTTTTATCATTGCTTTATTGTTGTAAAAAGGCTCATGGACCCTTTCCTCGTTTCACTTCTGCAATATGTGTATGTTTATGCCTATGAATGGATAAGATGCTTAAGATGGCTTGGGTGAGGTTCCTTCAGGTATCTCATTCACCATATGACAACTGCCTAGGTTGGGTCATTATTTTAGTTTTGATACTTGCCCTCCTCATTTTTCTTCTTTAGTCTATGAGGGAAAGGTGGTGGAGGCTTTGGCATGAGAGTTGGCACTTTAGGGGCAACCTTTTCCTTTCCCTCATTGTTTGCGAGCCATCCTTCTCCATTATCGCGTTACATAATGCTTCTTGTTGTCTCCTTGTCCACTCTAACATTGTCATCCACCTCTATTGGTATTGGTGGGTTTATGGTCTACTTTACACCTCGGGTAGTTACGGCCATACAATGCCCATCATTCTTTGGTTTTTGCATTGTGTTGCTTGGCAGTGTATCCTTTTGGCACTGATTCAATTATGAAGACGTTTGGCTGAATTATTGCTCCAATTGCTTGGTAGCAACATAATGTGACTCAATTTTCTGATTGATCCTCAATATGCCTGATTTCATCTCCTTTATAGTCTCATCATGCGCATCATCCTTATTTAGTAATTTGCCGAACATATCCTCAATTCTCAAACCTCAAACTCCACTATCATAATTTATGGGTGGAACATATACTCCATTCCTATCATTGTGATAATTATCTCTTCTTAGCCAATCTTCATCTCTATCTTGGGCCCTGTTTCTATCATAGCATCCTCCTTGATTGTTATTGTTGTCACAATAGTTATTATTCTTATTAAAGTTTCGACCTTGGTTTCGTTGACCTTGGAGCCAATGAACCTAATTGGATCCTTGGGCATTGGTTCAGAAATCTGCACCTAATCATTTATGAATCATACATCCTCCTCATAGTTGAAGCCATCATAGACTGGTGCTCTTGCTTGTTGACCTACTATATTGACCCATTCTTGGGTTTTCTTCATCAAAAGACGGATATTAGTACTTATCCGGGCTAGCTCTTAAAGCATATCCTGATTGATCTTTGCTTGCTCCAAATTTGTGCTAACTGAGAAGGAGCTCTTTATCATTTTCATGTCTTTAGTGCCCCATGCTCTGTTGGTCTGCGCTACCCTTTCAAGTCTCTGGTCAGCCTATGTACAAGTGCAATTCATGAAAGACCCTCCAGTTATAGTGTCTGCTACTGCCTTGCTATTGTCATCTAAAGCTCTATAAGAGATCTCCAGCAAAGAATCATATATGATTTTGTGGTCTAGAACACTCCTCAAGTACTTAGTGAATCATTCCCATGCTGCACTAATGGACTCTCCATGTGTCTGCTGGAAGTTGTTGACGAAATCCTTGAGCTTCAACTTCTTAGATGCTGGAAAGTATCTCTCTAAGAAAGCCTTTTGCATGTGTGTCCATGTAGAGATTGAGCCGTATGGGAATTCTGATTACCATATTATTGCCTCACTAGTCAGAGATAATGGGAATATATGGAGCTCAATAACATCCATGGGTAGGTTCAGATTCCCCATCATGATTTTGTTCCACTTAATCTCTCTTTCATGGCCACATATCTTTCTAGCTAAGGAATGAGAAATATCTTATATATGAACAACATATTGTGTAAGTGGTTATGTGGATCTTTTGATGGTAACCCCGAAAATAGCTCTCCATGTTATATCATCTGCAATAACCCGCTCGACATGACAAACTTAGTATCCGACGATAGTGGTTGTAACACAATGACGCTTATGACATCCACTGCATTCGAATCAAGTCCATAGTTATTCCATGCACCAACCCCATCTCTTTGCACCGAAGGACAGTTCACCTCTTAAGGTGGAGGTAGGTTTTGTTCGTTAAAGAGTGGGTTCTAGGGCATGCTTTCTTCTTATCTCTAGAGATGGTCTATAGAATCATCTACATAGTAGAAAGCATTATCTTGGGCCATTCTCCTCAATGTTATATGTAGCTTAGGGTTGTATGGTGTCCAGGGATTACCTCGACTGCATGTACTGGGCATACATTGTACTGTATGTTGAAAAAGAAAAAACAACTAAAAATACATAAAATATATAAATAAGGGTTAATCTCAAATCACATCAACTAAACTAATTTGATAGTTGTATTCCCTGACAATGGAGCCAAAATTTGATGACATCCGAATTACACATCCTAAACAGAAGTATAAGTGGTTGCTGTCAAATCTAGAACCTAACTTTGATTTGGGTCGATACCATGAGGAATAAGGTTTAGATTTAGATTAGTCAACGTGAATTCTAGTTATTAATCATCTTATTTCTAAGGGGGTCTATAGTTGAATAAAGTAGTAAATAAAACCTCTTCTAAAGTTAGATCACATGCATGTATTACGAAACCAGTCAAGGAATGCAACTAGGTCTATATTCCTTATGAATTCATAACACAGTATAACCTAATAACTATAACCTTTTCTAGTGTAACATGTAGAACTAGTAAGTTATGTTCACCTAAGTCCTTGGTCTGGCAAATAGATGAATTTCACCATGTCACTTGGTGCATCTATGGGTGTACACATTGCTAACCCTTACCATGGTCCCAGATTTAGCCATCCCTTGGCGTATTAAGCTAATAAGATAAGTGTAATAACATCAAATCTCTGTTATTTATCCCTTTTCTCATTCATTACCCGCCTAGTCCAATAAGTAAGAATAAGACGAGTTATAACATTTGCAACCTTTAAAAAATAATTAAAACAAAAAGATAAATAATACATGCATGCACACTTTCTAAGAATTATCAATTATTTGGTTTTACTTTGTTAATTCTTCATGGTTGACACAACCCTAATTGTGAATTTAGCTACTCATATTCGTTATATTAGAATCATGATAATCATTTTTTGCATAATCATAAACTTACAACGAGAAAATGAAGAATGAAAACACAAAAAATCTTCACTTGAATTGCAATACGAACGTCGTTAAAAAGTATAAACAAATCCCAAAATAATTTATCACAATAATTTTTTAAATTTTGAAAATAATAAAGTGCATAACATTCATAAAAAGAACAAAAAACCCTTATAGACAAGGAAAACTAGATTCGGACTAGTCCATGAGCCCTTCTATGGGTCGTACGTGCTTTTACGACTTATGGTGTTAGTCGTGACTGTTTTCCATCAAAATCAGGTGCCATTTTATGATCTTCAATCTACTACTCATACTTTGGTTTACGAGTTGTGGTCTTCTTCATAAACTAGAATAGTTAAGTTTCTGTCTTTCTTTTCACAGACCAATTTATGAGTCATAGTCTTAACTATGACACATTCTATGTCTTCGTAGTTCTCTATCTTCTTGTGCAGTACTACTGTTTATCATCCACACACATATCTAAGGCTCGTGGATCAAACCATGACCCATAGATGGGCTCGTATAAAGCCAAATATTTGTAGTCTGCAACTTTTGCCAAAATCATAACGAATCATGTTTCCTGCAAAAACAAACATAACACACATCAAATCCACTAAAATACACCAGAGAACACACAAAATTCCAAGTTTAAAGCATCCAAAGTGTCATATTTTAGGAGTACATCAAGCGTCAATCGACTAGCTAAATCATAAAAACTGAGGCCATCCCATATGGCCCTCATAGTCTTAAGTAGAAAGGAGTACGTCCTTGACGCCTCAAAGTACCAAATCTTGAAGTATATAGGGTCTAGGTGGTACGAATCCCAATAAAACTAGTACAAATTTAGTAAACATCCAACCCATACAACGAATCAAAAGTAGTATCATATCAGTAGTACGGAAAAACCATTTCATCCCTCTCACTCTATGTGCACAATGTTGAACCAATGCATGATCGGGATCGTACCACAAAAATAGTATGCATGAATAAAAAATGCAATGCATGTCACCCTAGTATCCAAAGAAGTCATACAAGATTTATGAAAACTAATCTATACCATTACAAAGGTGAAGGTTAAAGGATCTAACCTGGGGTCCAACTACTCCAATTTCAAGGTCTCGGGCCCAACCATAGATAACAACATAAGTATATAATGATATTGATAAAAAGTGAAATTCCATGGAAGCATCATAGACCAAAAACCAAAGACACAACTAGGGAGTTCCAAATGACCGAAAGACACGGCCAAGAGGTGGATACTGACCCAATAATCAATGCCAAAATTAGGTCCATAGCTGAGCCAGCTGAATAAGTCTATAGCAACAATAAGCCTCTTAAATCTCAAAAACTATACAAAAATACTTTGTTCCACAGCTATCCTAACCCTAATCCATGATTTTTTAACCCAAAACAAGGTGCACAAATCTTCCATGGTCACGATGGGCCCCTAAAGTCTCAGTTCCTAGTTGAAGGCATACCACTACCTACAAAGTCTATCAGGACCCATACTATGTAAAAGGGACACTTAGCTCTAAATCGAGAAACTAAGGCTTAGCCTAATCTAAGGTTACCTGCATGATCACAAAATAGTATTAGTTACCCCATATCAATACATAACTCAATAAGACAACCTAAGGCTACAATAATCTACCAAAATCTTGGTCACTAGCTCCAACATACTGCCGCTAATAACCCCACTGAAAGCTAAAACTAACTATAGCCACTACAAGAGTCCTTAATCATACACTAAGGCTTAATCTTATTCTAAGTCCAACCACACTCTCCCCCAAAGGATAGTACATGCCATTTATGATATAACACAACTGTCACCCTAAATTAAAGTCTAAAAAAGAACTTTGCTAGCCTAAGGTTGACCCTAATCTAAGGTTGATTACATGCTATCTATATAGGACTAAAAACCTCATATCAAATCCTAACATAGCCACCAAGTCTAATCTAAAGTCCCCTAAACCATAATCTAAGCTAAAGCTCGACTGACAACCCCTAAAGCCTACTTTAAACCAAGACTTGGCAGATAATCACAAAAAAGAGAAAAAAGAGAATGGAATGGGATATAGGGAAATTACAATTCAAATCATCATGAAATGCATACTAAACATTATTATAAATAGATTAGTCAAGAAAGGGAGTCATTGCCTACTTTGAAGCCGATCACGCACACTCTAAAACCTCTTCACAGTAGCTATCTGTGCCCGAATCACCACCAATTGTTGTCACGCTATCAAATTATTGATCTACATAATAAAACAAAGTTTTTGATACCAAGAACACAATTTCCAGAGCCAAACCCACAATTGGGTCAAAAATTGTATTATGGGACTTACGATGGAAATTCCAAAATTAACTCCGTAAAAAGGTTAACAACATAACCGGGGACCTGTACCCCAAAATGGGGCATAATTCAAGGCTTAAAATGAAGGAATTTGGATAAAATTATGTTCACTATAAAAGTATAATCTATGAATAGAGACAATAGTTTTGACATCTAAATTACCTCCAACAAAGCCTCCAATGTATTTTTTGATTACGCTATGACGATTCTTGCAAACCCCCCCACAATTTAGACCCTAGAATCACTAAAAATAGACTTTGAATGCTCAAGTTATCAACTCCCAAATTACTTCCAAAATCCAGTCTGAAAATAATTCAACCCAACAACTAAATTTGTGATTTTACCTCAAACAAAGACTCTAATTCAAATCCTGAGCTCATCACAGCAATCCTTATGAAACTTCCCATAAATTAGACTCTTGATTCCTAAAAATAAGTCTAAAATGACCAAGATATTAACTCCTAAGGATTGTAAGAAAAGCACTCCAAAAAGTTTCAAAACCAGCAATTAGAATCATGATTTTACTTTGAATGAAGCTTCCAACTCAAATTTTGGGCTCATCACTACGTTCCTTGTAAAAATTCCTCCAACATGGAACTTTGAATCATCCATTTTGGACTCCAAATGATCAATTTATGCTTCCTTGAAATATCCTCCCAAGCTGGCCACAAATGGACCTTTTAAAGAATAAAAAGAACCCTAAGCATTGCTAAAGCGACCCACCCTCCAAGGGATGGCCTCACTATAGTAGACACATGGGTTGCTATGGTGATTCCACTATAGTAATTCCTCTATAGCAAGCCTAGGGCCACTATAGCGATGGAACCAGACATAAACTCTCAATTGATTTACACCAACTCTAAATTTTTCGACAAGGTATTCAAAATTTATTCAGGATCCCATGAATGCAAATGAACTATACTACCCTACCCTACCAAAATTGATGTTTTGGACTCAGTGGCATAGTTAAATTTTCTATATGAGGTTGTTACAATTGAAAGTGGGGTCCACTCTCAAGGACATTTTAAATTAATTTCCATAGAGGGGCTTGGAATGAGTTTGAAAGCCTCAAGAGTTGAATGAAAGGTTATTTTAGACAAAACTCGACATTCCAAAGCTAACCACACTATCATAATTTCTATCCAAGCATGTTTTCCAAGAATGCTAACCAAAGTCAACCCTTGGTCAATTTTAAAGGCCAAAATGCAAAACACAGTACAAACTCACACCGAGGGTCTCGATATTCATACCGACCATGTCCTAGCCTAATTTGACCATTTTTGAGATAAGGGAACTATCAAAATTCTATTTTGAGGCTATCTTCCTTGAGTTTTGGCCAAAGTCAACCATTCGAACTCTAGGAACTCCAAAACATGAAAACTAGAATAAAAACCAAATGAACGACCAAGAAACTAAACTATCAGTGCTAACAAGCCATTAATGATATGGGGTTACTACAGAAAAGCTCTAAACACTAAAAGGAATGAGAAGCGGATAAAATGACCTGGAGGGTCATTATAATCAACCTCCCAAATTTTACTTGTTTGAGGGCAAAGGAAATCTATAGCAACATGTTGTGCACTTTGTAGAGACATGTAACAATGCGCGAATCTATAGACACTATCTTCTCAAGTAGTTCATCCACTCCATAAAAGGAAATGCCTTTGACTGGTACGCAGATCTTAAGCTTCATTCTATCGATAGTTAGGAGCAACTAGAACATGAATTTCTTAATTATTTCTATAGCACAAGTCGCATGGTAAGCATTGTAGATCTCATGAATACTCACTAGAGGAAGGATGAACGAGTTATTGACTTCATAAATTGATTGAGAAATTCAAGCTTAAATTAGAAAGATAGACTTAGTAAAGTTTTTGCAATAGAAATATATATCCAAGAAATGCACTGGGGGCTTCTTTATAGCTTACAAGGAATTAAGTCAAAGTTCTTCAAATATCTAGTTGCTCGTGCTCACGACATGGATTTAAGTATGTCTTCTATGGGAAAAGATATGATGCCTATTCATGATTCTTGTAAAGGAAGGGACAAGAAAAAACCCAAGAAATAGAGCAAATTTATGCCTGAAAATGACAACAAAGAACCTATGAATGTCAATATATCGCCTTTAAAGTTCACTATAAAGGAAAGCAAGAAGTAAAGTGTGAAGATGACTTTTCAAGAGAGTTCAAGTCGAAAGTTGACCTTAAGATAGATATAAGAAAATAATTATTCCTTTTATGGTTTCTAATGTCTCTTAAATATTTGATGAATTGGTTATGCTAAAGATCATTAAGCTACTACAGATGAAATAGCCAGATGAAGCTAGAAAGACTAACAACCCTAACTATTGCAAATATCATAGACTTTTGGGTTACCCTGTATGAAAGTGTTTTGTCTTCAAAGACAAAGTTATGCAATTGGCTAAGGAAAAGAATATTGTTCTTAATGATGAGAAAACAAGTTCTAACCAAATCTCTATCACATTTGGCTCACTCGACATAGTTCAAATATATACCTTTAAAGAAGAGTAGTCATTAGAGTAAGACAATCCCAAATTAATAAAGATAGTGATGAAGTTTGGGTTCTCGTGACCAGGAAGAGAAACAATAAGATAAGTTCATGAAAAGAATCAACCAAACAACTAATAAGAGAGAGGATAGTGAGGAGACCAAAAAATTAAAAGTCAGTCAAGTATCCAATGAAGGCAAAAATAAAAGTGTATCAACACCAGAAACCATGACGTCTTGTGACTTTATGAGAGTTATTACCAAATTGGTACTACAGTGAGGCTATTCAAGAAAATATTGAGGCATCATATTTTAATGCCGACAAAGGAGAAACAATAAGTGAAACTTCACCAAAGATGTCTCCCACAGAAAAATATGAAGCAACAAGTGAAATCCCATCAAAAGTATCTCTATCATTTTTTGAATATCCTATAAAACCCTTTCCTCAAAAAGAACATGGATATGTTGGAAAAATCACATTTATAGGTGATGATCTTCTATTTTGTGGAACATTACACAACCATCCTTTGTACATGGTGGGATACGTGCTAGAGAAGAGGATAAACAAAATCTTGATAGATGAAGGATCTAGAGTTAATATTCTTCCCATTTATACATTAAAGAAATTGGGCAACACGACTGAAGAACTTAGTGAAAGTCATTTGTTAATACAAGGATTAAATCAAGGGGGAGAGGTCTATAGGCTCTATCAAGTTAGAAGTTCATATGAGTGATTTGTGATCAGGTGCATAGATGTATTTGATCAATTCCGAGACTTCGTATAACATACTTCTTGGCAGGCCTTGGGTATATGAGAAAAAAATTATCTTATCCTCTTATTGTCAATGTTTGAAATATCTTGAAGATGGAATTGAAAAGAAAATAATTGCTGATGATAATCCTTTTACTGAAGTTTAGTCATACTTTTCTGATGAAAAATTCTATTTGAAGAGTTACGTAGTGAAGGAATGGTTGTGAATTATGTGAGTTAGTGAGTTAATGAGAAGTTAAAGTTGCAAAAATGAGTTTTCTGACTAAACCTTGGCAAACAGCCTTGGAATAGGATTCTAATGATTCCATCAGTTTCAAAATAACTTACTTAGGCTAGGAGGGTGGTTAGTTCGAGGATGAAGGGTCTCAATATGAATTTGAGCTAAAAGTTGCAAAATGGGTTCAATCGAAAGTTAAAAAGCCGATGGCGTTGATAGCTCCAAAAAACCAAAAATAATTTGAAATGACCCTTCGTCAGTTAACAGGGGCATCCAGTTGCATTTTGACCCCTCAGTTCTTTTAGCTAAAATTAGCCAAAAAGAAGTGGGACCCTTATTTTTTTGTAGTATGCTCCGTGCGAATTCTGACTGTATCATTGGATCTGAAATATCAAAATCCATGAGGTTGCACAATGTTTTGCGTAAAACGGCCACTGGACACTCTAGAAATGGCTCGAGGAAATTTTAAAAATTGCTAGTGCAGCACTAGATAACTAACCCTCCGCATTTGCAGAGGGTGAAACATGTTCACGGAGCATGGAGTGCGTTCGGGGAGAAGGACAACTTCCCTAAAGCTCCACATTCGTGGAGCATGATCTGCGTTCAAAGAGTAGAAGTGTGGCCAATATATATGGCCTTTACCCTTGCGAACCAACCTTTAACTCAAACTTTCCAAGACCGTAAAAATTACATTTTTGCTCTATTTTTAATGATTTAAAAGTCCACGTGACTCAGATTTTCACAAGAAACATCATGGGGAAGTCAAATTTGGGATTCAACATATATTTTAAGGTAAATTTGTTATTTTAGCTAATTTCACTCTCGTAAGTTATGAAAAATTTATGCCTCGATATCTAGATTGATTCTTGATGTAATTAAGTGAAATGTGAGTCTAAATTGTTCACATTTCAAGAGGACTTTGGTATTCTAGATGTTCACTGAATTTGACCATTTTCATAAATTTTGAAAAGAATGTTTTCTGGGTAAAGATTCAGTTTCATTTTTGGGTCTTTTCTAGGTCTTCTGGGGTGTGTTTTGGGCTGAATTTATGGCTATATATTTGGGTTATCATGGGAAAGGTTTTTAAGGATTTTTTTCTAGAATTTCAATCATGGGCCTTATTTTCCCTATTTTAGATCCAATTAATATCCTTTTACTCGTCTTTCAAGATGTTATAACCAATAAGACCGTGTTAACCTTGTGAACTGTATTTCTGATAGCTAAGTAGCATCAGGAAGTGATTAAAAATACAAAGGCTCGGGAAAATTAACTCAGGATGCAAGGGATCGTCTTTCAAGTAGGCTAGGCTTTCTCTAAACCTTAGATTGAGTTGAAATATTTGCATATTTGAGATAGAATGTGTAGAAATGTACTGTGAATGGGTTGAGTTGTGGAATATATGTTGTATATATCTTGTTATGTATCCTCATCTATAATATATGATGATATGGGACTACAGTTATTGTATTGAGGGTTATATTAGTCATAGCTACTAGATTAGCTAAGTTCTAGTACAATTTGACAACGAGAGAGCTGAAAGGGCTGGTTTGGGCTGAGGACATATGACAAGTATGCACATTGATCTTGGCGCTAGATTGTATGTGAGGGTGGCTATCAATATCTCTTTTGAGCACTTATGGTTGCATAGATTGTGGAAGATTTTCCTGATTAAACACGATTCTGTGTAACCCTCTGACTTATATAATCCTGTATATTGTTGTTATTCATTATGTATTTACGTTATTGGGTAGTGACTAGAGAAACAAACTATGTTCTAGGAACAGTTATAGCTATACTCCTAAAGGAACCTTATGACCTGTGATACAAGATATATTGCTACTTAGCCACTAGTAGGTTAGGAATGGAGTGTGACCCTATTAGCGAGATGTAGGTTATATCCTATGGGCTTCCTTGGCTATCTATCATGACCTGAAAGTAGGGCCTAAATATGACATGGTGAAGGAGAACCTGAAAGTCCTCGATCAAGCCATCATAGCATCATCATTCACATCATCGGTTCGAAAGCGCTGAAAGATAAACAAATAACACATAATTCTAGGGGAAACGGGGCTTTGGACTCAAGCTATAGAGATGTTGCTGGGAATGGGATGAGCATGAATCACATAACACCTAGCAAGTATTTCTAAGGGGCGGGTAAGTAGGACTCAAGCTATGGAGGCATACCAGGTTAGGAGACTTTCCACATAAGCACATTCCTAACATTCACAAACCCATAAACATAATCATAAGCATAATCGAAACATCATTTCCATAGACAAATCCAAATAGTCATAACATACCAATACAACGTACAAGAGTCTAACATGTCCAACATAACCTCTACATAAGATAGAGCGGGGCCTCGACATAATCTGGGCTCACCCTCAAGTCATAAAGAAAGAAAGTAAAACAATACAAGGAAGAAGAAAGTAGATATTTCCCTTGGACAAAGGGCTCACCACAAGCAATTAGCTTCAAGGAGATCACTCATCGTTCAACGGTAGATAGAGGTCATCGCCGGTTCCTACATGGTTAGAACATGTAGACAAGAGTATGGGTTAGGACAATAAAGCACTAAGTATGCGAGCATGCAAATGTGTGTACACATGAACCTATAACAACCTACATGACAAGGGCACATAGATAGAACAAAATATTAGAAAGAACAATATATCAATATGCCATGATGACCATGATGCATGAAATGCCATAATTCTTATAGTATAGAGGGGATGGAACCATAACCGACATCCAAACTCATGTGAGCTACAACATGAACTTGCCCGATGAGGCATCCCATCGGATTAGAGAATATTACTTGCAAAAGGTAATCTACTCCACACCTTATGGGCCTTCCATTTTGGTGTGATGGCCACCTTCTTTATGACCTGACCATTTCGAAAGGATTTACATAACATAGCATATCATATCATATCATATCAAAGAATACCTTACGGGCCTCCCATTTCGGTAGCAACCTATGTTGGTGCATAGTTTTGGGAAAGGAGTGGGACCCCTGGGGATAGCCCACTTACTACTTCAATCCTTCTTGGTACTAAGTCATCATCCCACAAGAATAAGTATACATATACATGTTTTTAAAATGGAAACTTGACACTTGAACATCAAATCATGCATACTTGGGCTTAAAGCCAAATCACTTTCATTAATCTTATGCATACTTAACAAGAGTCATATACTTTTCATAATCATGCTTCATGGGCTAAAAATCCAAACAAACTTTCATGTCAAACTTCATTCATAAGATTAGCTCCATACTTGTCATAACTTGTCATATCATATTGGTGTAAATACCCATGTTGCTCAAAGAGCCATATCAAGAGACTATGTGATCACAAGCCTTAACTTATCATATCAAAACATAAGGGCCATGCCCTTAACAAGAACTTCATCATAATCATGCTTCAATGCTTATGACATGAATGATGAATCAAGTGCATGGGTAATGGAGGATTCAAACTTTAAATCATAAATCAATAGGTTATTCAACATAATTCATGATAAAAACCCAATTCAAAACATAATGCAATTTACTCATGCATACTAAACCATCAAGGGACATGCACATTAATTCTTCAAGAATTTCCATCATTTCATAAAATTCAAACTTAAATCATCATTAAATCACCTAATTTCTGTAGCCCACAACTCAATTCATTTAAATACTTCAAAATTTAAAGAACCCATAATCAATGAAAGCTTAAAATCAAAATTTAAAGATAAGGGTTATTGGGTCTTCATGGATGAAAGAGAATCCATGAATCAATCACACATACCTTGGAATTAGTCAAGAGAAGTGAATGGAATTGCAAGAAAGATGAATTTCTCCAAATATTTTCAAGCTTTCATCAATGGAGGTCAAGGGAATTGAGAGAATTTTGGAGTGTTAGAATGGATGAAAATGGATTAGGGTTTGATTTAGGGGAGTTAGGAGACCTAAGAAAGCCTAAAAATGGCATAGTATCTAATTAAATTACGTATTAACCATTAATGAAATGGACTAGATCACTGAAAATAGTGTTTCAGGAAAGGCCTACAGTGACCGTTTAGACCGTGAACCTGTCCGTGGGACTTCCCTTGGTCTCGGCTTCTGCTTGAACTCTTGAGGGACTTTCTAGATCACTTCACGAGGGGCTTCACAGACCGTGTAGCTGCACAGGAACCGTGTACTGGTCTATGGAGCATCACTTGGTCTAGATTCCAGCGCTGAACCTTGGCCAACTCTCTGAATCACTTCACGAACCCACCCCTTATGGACCGTGGGACCTTACACGGACCGTGAAGTGGTCCGTGAGGCTTCACTTGGTTCCGGCCTTGGCCCATCACTCAGCCTGACTCTTTGGATCAACCCACGGACCCCCTCACAGGCCTTGAGCCTTCACACGACTCGTGGACCCTCCCGTGTGGTTCTGTCTTAGACTCAGGCTACTTCCCCTTTTCCAAAACCTTTCCATACATAGGTAGTCCCACTATAATGGCCATAATTCACACCCGAACTCTGAATCGAGTGAAACCAGTTGCGTTGTGAAGATAACTCATAGAGTTTCGATTTAATATATAGCAGCTCACATAATTCATACCGTACCAAAAGATATGACTTTTCAAAGTCCACTGCCCAACCAGCCTTGCAACCTCACCAACCGATCCCTTTTGAATCCGGCCACTTAAATACAACCCATACCTACCAAAATTTAACCACGACCAGTTCAACACTAACCTTGACCAACCATTACAAAGTTCAAAAATTTTTGGGTCGTTACACTATCGGTGATGAAACTCTAGCTAGGTGGGTTAGTCCGGGGACTGGCTTCCTGTTTAGAGAGGGGCACATTATCAGTGGTCCAACATATGGTTTCCTTAGGAAATAACCTTAATAGACGTTAGGTTGTGATATGATTCTGGGTAGGTGACACTCTTCTTATTGTCTAGCCTCTTGGGCCTTAGCTTAGGTTACACCGATGCTGCCCTATGAGTTGCTTTATACAGGGAAAGGGCCATAGTATGGGTCAAATATGGGATAGTTCCCTGGGATAGGCATGTGTTTTGACTTTGGTCATACCTGTATAAGTGTGTATAGCCTGATGCTATAGAGATATGTTGACCGTGAGGCTGTTGATTGACTATATCTTGTACCATAACCTAATTATGGTATAGATATGACTCTACGGGGTTTGGTTATCCTGGATACTTATAATGTACCTATGATTTTATATGTTTACTCTGGGTATTTATGGTTGATGAGGTTAGGGTATACTTGGCCTTTGTTGGTCATGATTCTATAATGATTTATGATCTATATACTCTGATATTGTGTACTATTTTTTTCAATTGATGTTGAGGTATATATTATATCTGAGGGAGGTGTTAGTTATATTTGTGTCTATTAGATTGAGATTGTAGGATACCTATGTTGTGAGTGACTTCGCCTATATTCACCTTGGGCATGATATGACTTTACAATTCCATATCTAGATAAACTGGTTGAGGGAGTGATTATTTCAATACTTCAAGTCCTAGAAGATGCTTTCTGTGCTTTGAGCTCCACGCTCTGCTTATGTAGATCTGTAGCCTGAGGACAAGCAACAATTTTAAGTTGAGGGTGTTGATGTACTGTTGAAATACAACACTTTTGATGCTTAAAACTTAGAATTTTAGGTGTTCTCAAAGTGATGTTGGTAGATTTGATGTGTTTTTATGTTTGTTTTGCAGGATTATAGGGTTGGCTTGATTTTGGGTCCAAGTGTGCTAAAAATGCTAATTTTGAGGATTCACAAAACCCTTTATGGGTCGTGGATGATTCCACGGGCCATCGAAGGGGTTTCATAGAAAATTCCAGTGAAGGGTGATTTTTAGAAGTTTAAATCTATGAGCAAGCAGACGAGTCATAAATCATTGTATGAGTCGTAAATCAATTGTCATACCTTGAGGATCAGAAAGTGGGGAGTTACTGAAGAGTCATCAGATGAAACCCTCCATGAGTTGTAGAATCTTATACAGCCCGTAGAAAGGTCTCGTAGAAGCCAACCCAAATTCTGAAGATGAAGTCCACAAAACCTCAACTACGGGACGTAGAACAATATATGGCCCGTAGAAAGCACTCGTAGAGCTTGCCGACCCAGTTTTCCTATTTTCATTTGGTTTTGTATTTTAGACATTATAAATAGATTTTTAGGTTATTGTTTGTGAAAGTTAGCATAAATTTCATAGTAGTTCATAGATTTTAGTATTTTTAGAGAGAGAGAAACAATCTTTTGTGTTTTTGATTCATTCTTATGGTTTTTATTGAAGAGTTTGATTTCTTGTTCATGAATTCATTGATGTAGATGCTCAATTATGTTATTCTATATCATGATTCATGCATATACACTAATTATGAATAGCTAAATCCACAACTAAGGTTGTGGGAACCATGATGAACTAACAACTTAAAACTGGATAATTCATAATACTTAAAAAGTGTGTATGAATATATTAATTACTTCTTTTCATCTTAAAAGCTTTTTAATGGTGGCCAACGTTAGAACTTGCCTAGTTTTACTTGTCAGATTAAGGAGGTAATGAATAGGAAAAGAAAATAATTTATAGATTTTTATTGATGTTTGCTCATCTAATCAACCAAACTGGATCAAAGAGAGGTTGCACTGGGACAATAGGTAAGGGTTAGTAGTGTCACACTACGGAGATAAATCAAATCTCATGGTGAAATCTACCTTACAACTGGATCAAAGTGTTTGGTAAACTTAACTTATTGTTTGACATCTACACAGTGGAAAAGATTATAATTTTTTGGCAATACTGAGTTAGGGAATCATGGGGAACACATCACCCTAGTTTGCTCTTCTACTGATTTTATAACACTTGTATTAGTAGGTTTACTTTGCTTACAATTACAAAACCCCCCTCTTTCGAGAGATAAGTAGGTTAATCACCCCACTTTTCTTTGAATTTTTCTAGAGTCTACCATATTCCCTGTGGGATTCGACCCTAACCTTAGTTAGATTATTTACTTGACATTGACCGCTTTAACCTTCAAAAAGAGGCATAGCTTGAGTGAATTCAATTATTTTGGCGCCGTTGTCAGAGAATATGGCTACACTTATTTGGTTCGAGTAATTTAGGGGTTAACCCTTATTCTTCTCAGGTTATGTTTTTTTGATTTTTATTTTGTTTCAACACACAAGTATAGTGAAGATTGGTCCAAACTGATTTGAACCTTGGTGAAAATGAGGAGAAACCAAAAGTGTCAATTGATAAAAGGTTAGGTGTCGACACTCTAGAGGTAGTACTAAAGAACTTTGAAAGTGAAAGCATCCCGGACTATAAGAAGACAGTGGAGGCATGGACACTTGATAAAGTTTGTGTCACGACCTGAAGGTAGGACCTAGATGTGACATGGCGAAGGAGAACCCAAAAGTCCTTAATCAAGCTATCATAGCATCATCATACATAATAATGCACTAAGTATGCGGGCATGCAATGCATATGAACATGAACCTACAATCAACGATATGGCAAGGGCACTCACATAGAAGGTGTCACGCCTTCAACTCTACAAAGATAAACAGGTACTCGGTGCCCTCTAGGCCCGAGAGAATCATCACACAACCTGTACTTATCATACATATGTCCATGACAACTCTACTGAGATAGGAGATCAAAATATGTAGCACCAAGCTTATATACAGGACTTGGCCGTT
>JBCEWC010002668.1:8126-33270 GCA_038996855.1 Solanum aculeatissimum
CCCCCCCCCCCCCCCCCCCCCCCCCCCCCCCCCCCCCCCCCCCCCCCCACAACAAAAATGAAGCAAAAAAAAACATTATAAATCATTTCCTTTAAATTTGAGAAAAATAAATTGATTAAAAAAATTCAAAAAATATTTAAAAAGTATTTTTCTTCCGCCAAACACACCCTGAGTCCCTGAGCAGTAACTGTGATACCAAGGCGTGGTCCTAAAAAAAAAATTGTCACACGAATTTGTAGTCCTTCTTGTGCTATTAATCACAACAGTAATTTCTAAAGAAATGATACCCTTTCTGTTTTTTTTTTTTGTTTACATTATTGCGTGTTTTTAAAGTCAACTAACTTTTTAAATTAGATTAAATATAAAATTTTGATATTTTTAAGGAATAATTATCAAAATACACGTCTTATGTTATAATATTTTCAAATATTCCTTACCAAATATAAAAATTATGAAAATCCACTTTTTCATATTTTTTGTTCTATACTGATACACTTTCAACTTCCCTCCCAAGTATTTTCTCTCTCTAGGTCATCTGCCCCATTCCAATTTCTTACTCATCTTCTCCATTCTAATTTCTTACTCATCTTTTTCATTCCAATTCTTAATGTGTTTCTTTTCGCTGTTTTTTTTTACATATTTCATATACTGATACACATGAATCCTCCATCATTTAGCATTGAACTTACTCAGTTAGAGTTTGAACAAGCTCGAGATGGTGTGTATATGACTCTGACGACGATTATTATCATGAAAACAGATCTAAATACATCCATTTGAAAACGAAGGTAGGTCATCTAGATCTAAACACACCCATGATCTTATGGCCATGAAGAAGAAGGGAAAAATCAAATCGAACAAGGACAAATCTTCAAGCTCAAAATCTCCAAATCCAAAAACCTCAAAAAAACGTATGAAGAAAGCCCAAACAGTAATTAATCGATCATCTTTGCAAAAATTCATTTTCCCCAACTCATTACATATTAGGGATTCCAAAAATATGTGCTGATTCTTGTATTTTTTTTTTTTTGAGTTCTTTATGGTGATTCATTTATACACCATGCAATGAATTATCATAATTCTTTGCTTCTTTCAGACATAAACTGACTTGCTGATTCATTCGGTATGTCTTAGTGACTATGTGATTCATTGGTACAGTTTTTTGGATGTTATTGGTGATGATTCACTGGTACAGTTATGAGTGTTTTTTTTTTATGTTTGTGAGTTTTTTTAACTAATTTTCATGGTGATTCATTAGACATACTGATTCATTTGTACATAAAGATCACTCGGTATGGACTGAATAAAGTGATTAATGAGGATAGTTTCTGACTGTTACATGTTGATGATTTATTGAATGTATCAATCAAAGTTGTTAAACTATGCAATGATTCATATTATAATGATTATTCATTGATGATTTAATTGGATCAACCTTCATGATTCATGATTCATAAATATTTTAGCATTGGCAACAGGCATCACATTAGATTCAATTGGATCAACCTTCATGATTCATAAATATATTGTTGATTCAAAAATCATTATTCATATAAAGCATTCACCATGAATATATATGAATCTAAGTACATTCGTCATTTTTTGGTTCCTCTTTTTGGTGTTTTCTGTTCGTTACAGATTGAATATCTGTGAACTTTTGAAATTTTGAAACGGATTGTTCTAAATTTTAGGGATTGAATTTGATTAGGGTCTATTTAGCTTAAATTTAGGGATTGCATCTACTTTCCGTTTTAAATTCTAACTGAAATTGTATACAATGAATCGATACTTATGAATCTAGTGTAATGCAATGTATCCCGATAAACTCATTTTTAAGAAATTTTTATAATTTTACAAAAAGTGGAGATATATTGAAATTAGCTACCTACACTATGTGATTTATAAAATTTAGCCTATTTTAAATAAAAAAAATACTAAAAATTATAAAAAAAATTCATATTGATATAATAACAAAAGGTATCACATATCAAAACGACAAGGACAAAAAAACAAAAAAACAAAGAAGTAAAAATTTGAGATATGTCATTATATCGATTTCCTATATTCTGGTACACTTCTGAATTCCCTCATTAAATGGTAGAGCAGCAGTAGCACTCATACATTATCTGTACCAAGGTTAAATAATTAATGAGACATATATTTTAAAAAGCCAACTTAATAAATGCCGTGATACCGTGCCAGAGTTGGTAAATAGTAAATTTCATTCGATGCATCCAATCAAATAATTTAATTTTAATCCACATCAAGTAATAATGATGAATAGAGAACTATTTCGATTTATCGTATAATTATTACTCTTATATAAATGTTATAAATATATTGGTTAAATAATTAAATTTGATTTAAATTGGTGACAGGGACTGTAGGATGGATGTGGTTTTGAAACTTGTTGCCCTGAGGAAGTGTCAGTTGTTGGTGGAGAGGAATCTGCATAATGTGGTTGTGCTCATCACATTGCCGTTGCATAATTATAATACTAGATTTAATGCCTTACCCTCCCAACTTTGGAAAAATATAAATGCAAATATTTTCTCTATCTTATTTTTGGTTGTGACATGTGAGCTGATGTCATCTTTTTTTACTTTTACCAATTTAAATTGATTCAATATTATTTTCCTCCACACTTCTCACCCATAATGATTCGACGGTCAAAAGGACAAAGTTGAGTTGAAATTGAGAATGTTAAAATGAATTTATATCCACAATTTGAATTTCAATTAAAAAAATAAAAAGTTAAAATAGATAGATAAAACATAGAGCATATAAAATAAATAGAAAATATACATTATATCAATGCAAGTAAAGAACCTTAGAACGAGTTGAAATTAGAGATTCAATTGGACTCAATTGAAGATTTTTTCATAATGGGTTAAAGCTTGAATGAGTTGAGATTGAACCCAATGCAAATTATCTTGAGCCCAACGCATAAACTTTTGGGCGAATTACCTATATGTGGATTCATTTTGACACCCATACATAATGATAATAAAATGATCCTAAATAGGAAGTTACAAAGATTAAGTATTAGAAATTTAGAGTGGAAGGATAATAGGCAATCGTGTGTTGTAGTATTTTTATGAGGGAGAGATAGGGATAGCTAGTCTATCTTCTCGATATAATTATTTATCCCCTCTGTCCTATTTTATGTGACATGTTTGACTTGACATGGTATTTAAGAAAAAATGAAAGATTTTTGAAATTTATGGTCTAAAATTATTTATAAATATTTCTATGATTAAAAAAAATTTCATTAAGGCTAAAAGGAGAATTTTAACTTAAAATTATTTCTAATTCAAGGAAGATAACATTCTTTTTACGACGAATTAAAAAGAAAATGATGTCACATAAAATGGGACGAAGGGAGTAGTAATTTTACCTAATAGGGGAAAGGCATAAGTTCACTTTGAACTTGTTTCAAAAAATCAATTACACGTTTAAATTATTATAACAAACTATTATACATATAATATTCAAAAATAAATTTATTTACCTGCTAAAAAATAAATCAAAATTCTCTCTCCACTCCCAATTCCCACCCACCACACAGAGTATCTTATTTTTTAAGTCTACTATTGTACCATCTTTTACTTAATTTTGCTATTTTATTGTGATTTTTTTTCTATCCTCCTTTGATTTTGCTTTTTCTGAGTTAACTGTCTATTAAAAATAATTTATCTACCTACCAAGATAATAATAAAATTTACGTATATCGTATCCACTTTCAAATCCATTTATAAAATTACCCTTGTACAATGTTGCTGTAAATATAATAATAAATAAAATTAACTTTGAGCCACAGAATCCCATGTGCATATCTTGTGGTTTCCCGTTCTGGAAGGAATGTTGTACGTAGGCTAAAAATGGTAATACTACATAGATGAATATTTACTACTTATTAATAATGTAAAATAATCTTTATATTGATTGTATGTTGAGACACAGCTAAAGATCTAGGTATGAGCTCGACTAAATCAGTACTGATCTTGATTCAAATACTATATTTGTCTTAAAAATACATTCCATTAATTTAATTAAAATCTAATAATTTAAAAGTGCTAAAATTCTAAGCGCATAAACATTAAATCCCCACTCCACCATGAATGTTTCTAACATAAATCCATTTAAATAGTAATGAAAAAGGGGAATGATTATAACTGTTACTATCTTTGTCCCATATTATATGGACATCTTTCTATAAATATTTGTCCCATATTATATGGGCACTTACTAAATTAGAATAGAATTAATTATTTTTTCCTATTTTACCCTCACTATTAATTAGTGTATTAATGATTTTTTTCTAATTTAATTTAATGCACATTGATACAAATGAAGAGTAAAATGATAAAATCTACTAGTGTATTAATAATTTTTTAATAATCGTATAAAATGAAAAGCGTACCTATGGAACGGAGGTAGTAATAGTGATAAGGCTTATTGAATGTACATGTCTTTGTCGTAATCATTGTGAGTAAATTAAGTTCAATGGTTCAAAAAAAAAGGTACACTAGAAGGTAGATCATTAAAACAGGAGCTGATTGTACAAATTAAATATGATGGTTAAAACAACAGTATTTTAGTTGGTGAAGTAAATTCTTTAAGTGAAAGTAAATAATGGAGGGAACACATTAATTAGTTAATTGTCTTCTTTCTTTTGGATTGTCACAAGAGTCAGGTTTGATAGTATATTTTATAATAGCTGTGTGTTTTTATTTTTTTCACATATGACGTTGCAAGTAAAATTATAATTAAATGTTATTGTTCCAGATAGCACCAAATTGATGAGAAAGAGAAGAGAAATTAAAAGAACTGAACTAAAGCATGTGGTCTCGTTAAAATTTGAAATTTATGAGTTGACATATTTAGTTGTGCCTTCTAATCGATGACTCTAATGAGTATACATATTAGTAGTAGTTAGAGACATTGATAATATAACGATCTCATTATTCCATATAATGTCAATTTAAATTATTTTGGTAAGTGAGTTTCAGATATTGAATAGTTAAATGGAATAAATAAATAAATTAATAATTTGAAGCTTATATATGATTCAAAGTATGTAGACTATGTTGGTACCAAATTGTCAGGTCGATTTGAAAGACCATTTGCATTTAAATATCCTTAGCTAAGAATGTCTAGCTATATTAAGATAAAATAAGCAGTGCTTTGTACTCTGTTAATTTAACTTGCGTCGCTTTGTGCTCCTAGGTGTGTGTAGGGTTGTGTTTGCTCGCGAGAAATCATATGATAGATGATAACTATCTTGTACGATTCGGAAGTAATTCGCACATTCTTGAGAATCTTTGGCTCTAACTTTCTTTCACTCCTTTAAGCAATTTTCTAATTTGGACCAAAGTATAAATCAAGGACATTTTAACCCTTTTTCATTAGTATCAGGGTATTTTTGACCCATTTCTGATAGTACAAGGACATAAATGGCCCAAAGTATAAACAAAAGATATTTTTTATCCTTTCTAATAGTATAAGAGCATTTTAACCCTTTTTTCTTAATTAATGTGTATATATGTGACGATGGCTAATTGGCTATTGCGAATCGACTTGAAAATTGAAACTATACAATATAGTACTCCCTCCGTTTAAAAAAAGAAGACCTAGTTTAGCTTGACATGAAATCTAAGAAAATATAAAAGACTTTTTAATTTTGGGGTTATAAATTAAAGTTATGTCAAATGTACCAAAATATCCTTTAATTTTGTGATATTAAACATGTCGCGTGAAAAAATAAAATTAAAATGTTATCAAAAAGAAAAGAGATTATTCTTTTTCAAACATACTAAAATAGAAAGTAGGTAATTCGATTTGACATGGAGTGAGTATATATATACAAATTAAAATCTCAAATATGATTTTCCTTTCCATTTTTGTTGGTGGATAGTTATCCTGTTTTCCTGTAAGTTCTTCAAATTGAAAAATTAAATGAGATTTCCTTTTCTTTTTTTTTTCCATTTATTTTTTGGTGAATAGTTTTCTATGCTTTCTTCTAACTTTTAGTACCTTTTAATAGCTGCTTCGTGCATGCACACATTGTCACAAAGTGTGAGAATCTTCAAGGGTAAATTAATTAGTTGTATCCTAATATTTTCAGTAACAAATAAAGATAACTTTAAAAGATACATGCATCCACATATCTTTATCTTTGCATCTCATGGTGAATACAATACCATTAATTAGAGAAAATTCATGCAAGATCAGTACATGCACGACGAGTTAAAAAAAAAAAAAAGCACACACGTCGAATTTTGCATATATATAAAGTGGAAGAAATTTTTTTATTTTATATCAAAATCAGACGTTAAAAACTGTCGTTTGAATTTTTTATAAAACGAAAAAAAACTACACTAAGCATATTTTAATTACATTCTAAAATTGTGATTTATTTGTGTCAATTTAATCTCTTTGTAGCTCAAATATATTTAGGCCTCCTGCTTTTTTTTTTTTGGTCACATTGAAAACTTGACTCAAGTAAAAAATTTTTTAAATATATTCTAAATCACATGATTTAAATTTATGAGGAGAAGAAAGTTCATTTCCTTTCAACACTTTCTCCCTTATATTAAATTATTAAATCTTGTTTGTGTTTATGGCTGTTGTGGCTTGTTTGCGATAAATGTAGTGTTTGGATGGATTCTTTTTTTAAGTTACTTAAAAGTAGGTATCTATTTATTTTTGGCTTTTAGCTTCTTTTATATTTTTTATTTTGTAAGGCTTTAAGATATTTAAAAACAGTTTATGTCTTTGTCAAACATCTCTAAAAATTTAAAAATGCTTAAAAATAAAATAAAAATCTAAAAATACGATAATCCAAACCTTCAAGAAGTCTATTTCCTTAAGAGTTTTAAAAAGGGTAAATGACAAACTTATCCTTTTAAACCTTTTTTATATCTCAATTTTGTATATTTACATTATTTTTAATACAATATATAATAACATTCACAACCTTCACTCTTTATTTGTATGATACTTTTGTTGGGTCTAAGTAATAAGTGTGAATTGAGAAATGAAAATGGAAAAACAAAGAAAAAATATGGGGGGAACCAAGTAAAGGGAAATGAAGAGTCATTTCTGCCTCATGAAAAGTGGTGTCCTTATATTAGGAAACACTTCCTCTAACTCTTAAAGAGTCAAGTAAAGGGACCCCCTCGCACCGTCGTCGTCGCTCGATCGGCTTCGGCAAAATTTCGCGCCTAAATTTCTAATTTCTTAGAACAGTCATCGTTCCCAAATGACACTATGCCTGTTCTGAACAGATGAGTCTGGTAGATTCGTACCCAATACTCCCTATAAATGGAGACTCGTCATGTGAAGTCATTGCTGGTTCTTGAGTTTGAGGTATCGCTATCTGAACAGATGAGTCTGGCAGATTCACACCCAATACTCCCTATACTATAAATGGAGACTCGTCATGTGAAGCCATTGCTGGTTCTTGAGTTCGAGGTACTGCTACTTTGTAATTGCTAATCTGTTTTATCTTGAGAATAAGTAATGCACAAACCTCAGGGATTAAATTCCTTAAGGACACATAGTTAATTCTGTGGACTCAGATTGTTGAACATTTTTTAAAAATTCTATCTTTCCATTGCTATTACTATACGGGAGTAACAACTTTTTCATATTTTTCTATTAATTTTTTTTTTATATTTTGATTTTTCACAAATCCTTTTTTACACTTAAAAATAGAAGTTCTATTTTTAAATTAAATAAGAAGAAAATTTTATTTTAAATGTATACGATATTATCATGGAAATGCACACATAAAAATATTCAAGCTAAATAAGATGAAATATTTATTTTAAAAATAAATATTGAATAAAGTGAATGGTATTTTTGTAAACAAACAACATATTTTTAAAGTTTATGCAATAAATCAAACACCCAATAAAAAATAATTTCAGCATAACTTATTCCATCATTACTAATTTCAACATAACTTATCCCATCATAACTTGCATTCAAACCAAACGACTCGTAACAGTATGACTCCTTTTGGATAAGAATGACAACAAGTCTATTTTAACTTTTCCTTTATATCTAATTTCTTTTGCCAATTGTAATCTTTGTCGATGCTCCATGATTTAGTACGTTTGATAAACTTCATCTTATATACGAGTATCCCAAAATTCATTTTTTTTATCTCTTCTGTTTTAAAAAGATTGATCAATTTTTTATTTAAAAAAGAATGATCTTTTCCTTTTTTAGCAATATTTTGATTTTAATTTTTCACGTTGCATGGTTAATGCTACAAGATTATAGTACATTTTGATACATTGAAAATAACTCTCATTTAAAACAAACCACAAAATTTAAAAAATCTTTTTTATTTTCTTAAACTTCATATCAAATCAAATTGCAATCATTTTTTCAAAAAAATGGAGTACTAATTTGCAAGTGATCATGGAAATAGCAACACTACATGATCAAGGTACTTGGGAAATACTTATTACAATGGACCTAAAAGACAAGGTCTAACAAATGTCATGTAATTTGTTAGAGAAAAGCAGGACATAACATCATGGTAAAATTGCACAAATGGTCCAATGATTTTAGTTTATGGATGTTATTGTACCTGCAACATGGATTTGGATCTTCCTAGGTCCTCATTGATGCACAAATTAATCATATTATTTTTGTTTAGCTTAGGAAATATGAGACTATTATTAAGATTGGGAAAGGGGGTACCAGTCTTCCCCTTCCCCCCCCCCCCCCCTCCTGATAATGATTGTATAAAGAGATAAGAATATATTCTTACAAATTATGATTTATAATTCTTTGTGTAACTTCTATATATTGTTAAAAGATTATAAATCAGGAATATGGGGGCATGGGTCCACATGACTATGAAATATTGAAGTTATTATTGACCACTAAATGTTACTAAAAGGCAAATTCATTTTTTTTTTTTTAAAGAAAGAAATAGTGGGTTTGGCAACCTAGGGTAGGGGGGAACAATTGCTTTTCCATAAAGGCTTATATGATTAGGATTTATGAGAATGGAATGAATTGCTGTTTATGAATATATATATAACTTTAATTCTATTTTTTTTTAATTTCTTTCTTAATTTTTTTTTTCATATTTATCAAATGTAAACTTTATTGTAAATCATAAAAAAATGGATTTAGGATATTTAGTAAACATTTAGGAAAAATAACGTAACTAGACAAACATATGATATTTATTTTATATTATATAACTATAGTTTGAAAAAAAATACAATTTATAGTTATAGTTAGAGTTTTGTTGTTATTTTCTCTCTCCTCTGTTACTCTCTCCCGCCTCTTTCTTCTATCTCTGCAATTTCTTGCAAGATATACAATTACATATGTATATCAGCTGCATATATACAATTATTTTGGTAGATCTACATAGTCAGTTTGACAGATATACATATATATTTCGCCTCTCTTCCTCTCTCGCTCGCCTGTCTCCTCCCTCTCTCGATTTCGCTCGCCTCTCTCCTCTCTCTCCCAATCTCCCTTGTCAGATATACAAATACATATGTATATTAGTTACACATATACAAATATTTGACAAACATACATATACAATTCGCCTCTCTCCTCCCCTCCCGGTCACATAGCTGAGGTTGTGCCGTGTAACTATGTAAAATATAGTTATCTAACCATATTAAGTTTCAAGCCTAGGCTATTTATGAAAATTCCCCATTAAAAAATAGTAATGGTTCTGCTGTTCTTGGGCCATTTTGAATTTTTGATGTTACTTTGGTTCGGAAATTTTGTGTTGTCACATAGGCCCATATGTTCAACATTGATGCAGTTTGATGTGGAATAACTTGCATAGGCTTTGTTCAGCCCACCAAACCCATTGGACTATTGCTATACTAAATAGCCCACCATGTAATGAAGCGCAAGGAGAATTGGAGAAATTTTCATGTGGTGTCCTATTATGGTCGTCTCATTTAATTAATATCGGTTATCTGTAAAAAAAAAAAAAAAAAAAATTTTGCACAAATACTTAGTATTAAAAATATTCATGTAAAAATTATGTATCTATACATCTGCGTTAGATACACACGTCTGAATTTTTAAAACAATTTTAAATATGTGTTTTAGTGTGTTAATGACAGGGCAAAGTATGATCATTGACAGTGAACATATATCCACATCACAATACATAATTCTCATTTGAATTAGTATATACATGTCTAATTATATATGCGTTAAACATTTCTTCCATTTATGTGATTCTCTAGTAAACATTTTGTACATTTCTGTATCATCATACCACTTATTACGTATTTATTTATAAGAAGATATTAGTAATATTTTTTTCAAAAAACGTGTCAATTTTGGAAAGATATAGAGATATTAGAAGAGAGGACAAAATGATAAAAAGAGCAGAGTACGTGTATCGCTGTGAAACCAAAGAAAGAGGCCTAGCTGGCTGCTGCCACACGAACCCAGCACCAAATATCTCTCCAGCCAATGGCTATTAGCTTCTCTCCAATATCCAAAATCACGAAAATCATAACCCTCACCCCCACCCCCCTCCCACTTCGTTATTTTCCACCAGTATTTTTCTCATTTTTTGAAAAAAAATCAAAATTTTCATTTCAGTTACCAACAGAACACACACTCAGGTACCTGAGAGGCTGAGATCTGAATATTGTTAGTTGCACTAAATTGCTTAACTTGCTGTAAATCTGCAATACATTCCCTCGTATTCATCGCCTTTTACACTTTCTGCTTGTTGCATTGTATCTCGTGTATGTTTGTGTATTGCATATATTGCTAACAGCTTAGTTTATGTAAATCCTCTTTATGACAGATGCAGTTTAGCAAATTTATGAAGATCCATTTTGTGAACTAGACGATTAGTATAATTCATTGTATAGCCTTCACTTACCCTGATAATTTAGGAAAAAGGACGAGCAGAGTGTTCCTTCTGTTAGCCTTTTGTAGGTGTAGGGAAGCGTGATGAATAAGCATAAAATTTCCTGTTTCATAGCTCATACGCAAGTTGTAGCTTGTTTGTCTGCTTACAATCCTTATTTTAGAAATTAATTAATTCTCTGTTTGGTATTGTGGACTTCTTGCCAGAAGCTTGAGAAATCAGGAGATTAATTTTGAGATTCAACATAGCACCTGGCCCATCAACTGGTATGGTTGTAACTCAGAAACCTTGTTAAACGTGGTGCAGGGTCTTGGATTTTAGATAGTCATAGCCCTCGTGATGGCCATTGCTGCAGTTATCGGACTCTATGCAGGAAATAGAAACCTAAGCTCGTCCTTCTATTATTCTGATCTTACTGAAAAGTTAGCTGCTAGTGGTGGTGATCATGCTTTGATTTGCAATCCTACGAGGAATGTGATCAATGCTAAGAAGTCATCTAATTATAGTGCCAATCATGTTTCCAATCGAAAAACACAATCCGTTAAGGCTGTTAAAGAGCATGTAGACATTGCTTCTAATCATTCCGATGTGGAGCCATTGGTTCAAATGTTCAAAAAGTTGCAAAATGAAAGCTGCAGTGAAGAAGAATCGGTGGAGGTTCTTCTGCTGCTGCAGAAATCTATGCTTGAAAAACAATGGAATCTTTCAGCTGAGAAGACATTGGCAGCTTTCCCACCGAATGAAAAGAACAGTAAAAAGAAGATGCAGATCACTTGTTCAGGGACATCTGCTAGGCGGAGGAGAATGGATACTCGTAAAAGAGTTCAAATTCCAAAAGCTTCAGCCACAGCAAATAGTGTAAGCAAGCGACTGAGATCTGTTGTCCTTCCAGAGTTACAAAAAAACCGTTTGAAAGGTTACATGAATGGTGTCGTAAACCAAGAACTGCTTACACATAAGGAAGTGGTGCAACTATCCAAGAAAATCAAATTTGGTCTTCATTTAGAAGAACAGAAGTCCAGGTTACTAAACTCAACTTTGAAAGCTATGTAGTTGTGATATTTTGGACTAGGGTTTTCTTTCAAAATATGTTTTAGAGATGATTTACCCAGCTTGTTAATCCATGGAAAATTTTAGGCTGAAGGAAAGATTGGGATGTGAACCTTCTGATGATCAACTCGCGGTTTCCTTGAAGATGTCTCTTGCTGATTTACGAGCTACATTAATTGAGTGTTCGTTGGCTAGAGAAAAACTTGCAATGAGCAACGTTCGTCTAGTCATGTCAATTGCACAAAGATATGATAGGATGGGTGCTGAAATGGCTGACCTCATTCAGGTAACTTTTTACTGTATGAACAATTAAAGTTACAATGCAGAACTTCTTGCATTTGTGCATTGATCATTATACTGTAAAATCAAAAGTGGCACCTCTTGAGGAAAATTCCTTCATGTGCATGTAGGGGGGCCTTATTGGACTACTTCGCGGGATAGAGAAATTTGATCACTCAAGAGGATTCAAAATCTCAACTTATGTTTATTGGTGGATTCGTCAGGTGAGATTACTAATTTGTTTTTTCTTTCAGTTTCTTGAATACAACACAAGTTTGTGTCATAAAATCACAAGGACCTTTCATTACCTATTAGCTATTTCCCCATTCCTCAGGGCGTCTCTCGAGCATTAGTTGATAACTCAAGAACCTTAAGATTGCCCATACATCTACATGAAAGACTGAGTTTAATCCGGAATGCAAAAATCAAGCTTAAAGATAATGGAATAACTCCATCAATCGAAGTAAGTTCTGTCAAAGTGAATTTGATTGATATCATACTCCGAATGTTGCTAATAAAGTTAATTGTAAAATATTGCATTATTCTTTTTGCTAATTTTCCTGTGCTTATCCTGAACCATCAGAAAATAGCTGAATGCCTTAACATGTCCCAGAAGAAAGTCAGGAACGCAACTGAGGTATGGTTATCTTATAGCTTTAACATTTCCAGTTCATTTAGTTCAAAATCGCGTCTGAAATATTTCTTCTTCTAGGCTAGCAGCAAGGTGTTTTCACTGGATAGGGAAGCATTTCCCTCTTTAAATGGCCTTCCTGGAACTACACTTCATAGCGTAAGTTCAAATCGTTATCTTTGCAAAATTCTATTTCTAGACTTGCATTTGACAGCATTCCGGATTTACTAAGTAATCCAAGACTGCCACATTCCAAAATGTACATATTTACTATCAATCTTCTAGAAAGATTTTAACCCAAGATCTTGAGGTCTTAGGCCTTTGTACTGACTTATGTTTCATGGCCTACTTTCTTCTGCAGTACATTGCTGATAATCGCCTGGAGAACAATCCATGGCATGGAGTTGATGGATGGGCACTCAAGGTAAGTTGATGAAGAGAAATCCTCATACTTTAGTACGTATTAAATATTGATTATTGAATGTATGAACAGTATTAATATGTGACTTGTGTTCATAAGTCAATGAATTTTAACAAAATCAAAATTTTGAGGTATTTTTGTCCTGATTTATCCCCCTGGTAGATGCATGCCTGAAAGATTCCTAGTGGCAATTACTACTATCTAGCATTAGCTCCCCGAGAAGAGTCTTTCCTCCTTGACTCAAAGTTAGGTTCAATTTCAATAAGTCAACTCATAATGATGGTTAGTTTCCCAATCATGATTTTGTGCAGGAAGTATGATCTGGGTGTACATTCTTTGTACCTCTCCATCACTATATTTGTCATTATTTGATCTCTGCCCTACCATAAAATCTTGTTCCCTTGGATTCCCTTCTTTCTGAGTTGCTGGGCTTTTTCTCTTCAATAACAAACTAGAACTGAGCCTCAATCCTAAACTAGTTGGGGTCAGCTTTATGAATCTTCAGTGTATCCTCCAGCAATCCAATATTTGAAAATTTAGGTTGTCTAGCACTACAAGTCCTATCGATTCTATACTGTCATACAAATCTCTAACAAGACTAGCAAACTGAACTTGAATCACAACTAAAGTTAGTCTAATATGGATCTTAAGCGATATGCTTAACACAAGCTTTTCTTTTTCCTACTCCTGGAAAAGAGCTGATTCAGTAGACAAGTCGAGTAGAAGGGAAGAGCTTCCCAAATCCTACTGTCAAGAAAAAGGCTAAGAGCACTTATTTAACTTCTAGCTCGTTAGGGATGGGATTCCTAAGACTAAGACTGGTAATGCCGTATACTACGACTGGAAAAAAGAATTGACCTCTAGAAAGCATATTTTTAAGGTCTCTTTATGACCTTAAGGACTCTTTTAAAGTGGGTTAAAACCTCATTTCTTATGATAGAAATAGGATTATAAATCTCATTTTTCCTTATTTTGTGCTGAGTTTGCATGTGTTCCAAGAGACTCTTTAAGTCTTTTTAGACAACATCCTTCCCTACGATGAGGTCTACCTCGTCAAACTTGAACTTGGATTCTCATCTACCTATGATTAGGTATACCTCTTATTTTCTCATGGCATGTATGTAAACCGATTGGTGGTAATGATTACACTCCAAATTAAGTCAAATTTAAGTCAGGATAAAATGATACCTGTGACATCAATCATGCTACTCCCTACCTATGTTTCCCAGGGAGTGGGGTTCTCTGGGGTTGCCTCCTTCTATGCCACATTCTTCTTTTCTTCTCATTTTATCTATCAAGATGTAACTTGAAATTTCTGAGAGAGTGAAGAAATCATAACCGACTTTATTTGTTTTGCAGGATGAAGTAAACAACCTCATTTCTTCAACTCTTAGGGAACGTGAGAGAGATATTATCCGACTGTACTATGGTCTGGACAATGAGTGCCTTACCTGGGAGGATATTAGTAGAAGGTAAGAGTCCTAATAAAATTGATAATTTAATAGTTAGCTAAAGATAAAGAAACTATACATTTTGAAATTTACAACAAGCAGCAATTTGAACTTGGTTTGAAAATTTGTTTGCAATGAAGTTCCATGTTATGTTGAGCAGTTGCTCTAAAATTATTTTTTCTTTCTTTACAGGATAGGTTTGTCCAGAGAAAGGGTGAGGCAGGTTGGATTAGTTGCACTTGAGAAATTAAAACATGCCGCCAGGAAAAGGCAATTAGACGCAATGTTGGTTAAACATTGAGTATGATCGTTGAGACCAAACTACAAATGAACTGTACATAGAATGTAAGGAAACCTGCATCTCCAAATTATATTCTTGATGAGGAAAGCAGATGAAGATCAGAGGGACATTCTTCACCATCCACTTCCCTGCTCCCCTCCTAAGCCTCCAAATTCGTCAGAGAAGAGTCAGAAAGATGTAGTGAAGATTTTTGTGCATCATATATTCTAGGATCTATCTGTGTTTATTGAGATAGGAGGTAGGTAAATGCTAATACTGTATATACGTTCTTTGTGTTGACTTCTTTCATACACTTATGTGATAATGTCCCATTTTATATGATGTATCTTGATAAAAAACCAGAGTTTCCAAAATGCTAATCTGACTTTGTACATAATTTTATAGTAGAAGAAAATGTTTAAATAATATTGTCAAATTATTTGCAAGGAAGTAGCACGACAAAGTTGATATTTGGATTCTTAAAGGTTGCCTGGGAAGTGAAATCGTGTATAACAATTCAGAAGTACACAAATAAAATGCATTGTGCCCAAATGAGCATCTGATTGCACGTGTTGCCACTTGATAAAATGATTGCTCTTATTTAAGATTGTCTGACCAAACTTCTAAAATCAACTTATTTTATAGTGTGTGTAATTTTTTTTGTGAAAAGCAATTTGTATTTGACCAATAAATTTTAATAACACTTCGGAACAACAAATAACATTTGGCCAAGCTTTTTCAAAATGCTTCTAAGTACATTTTTCTCTAAAAGCATTTATTTTATCCCCAAAACTTGACCAAACATCATACAATTTGAAATAAACACTTTTGACCTTCCAAAAACTCGAACCTAACAGGCTATAAGTTCCTCGGAAATATTGAGATGGTGTTCTTGCAGAGAAAACCTCAATGATAGCATAGCCACTTAATCACATTCAATGCCTGTGCTAGTGAGGGGAAACTGACAGAGACCTTACGGTTAACCCAAAAAAACCCTATAGTTTGCACTTGGGGTTATATGGACTATCGCACATTGATAGTCCCACACAAGACCAAACAAAAAAAAAACAGAGGCTCTAGTATAGAGATTTTAGCCAACTATCATTCTTACAAACAAGTTGTGAATAATACAGAGAAGTGATCAAACATTGGCTGCAGAGCAGCTATCTAGTTTGTAGCTCTAACACCATAAGGTTAGGCATATGCCGAATTTGGTTCAGAGGGGCGAAAAAACACTAGGTAAAATTCCTTTGGGGGCTGAAAGCAACCCTTGGCTATTGTGTCTTGGTAAACAGATCAGTAGGTAATTAGGACTACTCCTTCATTCGATGTCATCAATCCAGTCGCCATATATTTTACTAATCTTATCCGGGCCTTTCCATTTTTGAAAGAACCTTTGGCCAGGCCTATCAGCTATGCCAGTTGGTCTCGGTACCTGAACACCCTGCCCCAGATGATAAACATCCGTGTGGAGTGCTGGAATGGTTGAGGGAACAGTACTTTCTGTTGCTCTTAATGGTCCCCCTCCTTGCTTTGATTCTGGAGGAACAGAAACATAATCTTTGCCCTCTGTTTCCGCAGGTCCTCCACCAAACTTGTTGAGTTCTGGCACAAAATAGCATGAGTTAGTAGTAGTTTGCACAGGACAGATATAGCTAACAAAGAAGACCTCTGAACAATTAACTGAAAGATGGCCAAACAATTGCACATTTAAGAATCTTAGCATATAGGTCTTACAATCATGCAGATTATCTTTACCCTAAACCATAATATCTCATGCAGGTCTCTCTACTGCAAAACCAGACAGCTCCAGGAGTACCAACTTTTAGTCAACATTCAACTGCTTCCCTGATACTTAAGGTTCTTTTAGTAGGTAAATCGGTTGCCATGATTATGTCCGCATTTTAGTGAACTTTATGAAGTTGATACCTAAGAGGCTCTTTCTATTGCACATGAAAATATAACGCACACCACCAGGTTCCAGTACATTTTTGTCGTCTTCTTCTTCCTTCCAAAAATAATTAAATATTTAACGATTACCTGGAAAACTGTTTTCTTTATTACTTAACAGGCTCTCCAGAATGTACTCATCTCTAGGATGTTCCACAATCTCTGCTGAAATTATTGAATTCTTCCACATCCAAGGTCTTATGACTCTGTGCAAATTTCCAATCAACCTCCTCAACACTTCTAATGACTTTAGTTTAAACTTTCATTTCATAGTCATGGTGTTGGCTCATCAACCAAATAACAAGATTCAGAAATTCAATCCCATGGTCTTTCCTTTTTCTTTTTTTTGGATATAACAAACCCCACCTCACCACCCAGTAGCCAAACAATTGACTTTTTTCCACTTTGCTCCTTCAATTCGGATCCAACATCATGGACTCATGGTTGGAGGTGGAGAGCCCTTACCACTAAGTTATAAACTCTTTTCTCTCAATTTTTTTATTACCACGAGAATCTATCAGGAGCCAACTGCAGCTTCCGAAACTCGAGAATGATGGGCCACCCTCTTACCATTCTTCACTTAAACACTGGACTCAAACTTGTGACCTAAGACACAAGTCCCTCAACCTTTGCCAATTGAACTAACCCCTAGGAACACTCCTTTTTTCTCAATTTCATCCAATTTATAGAAAAGGAAAAGCGATTCAGCTTCATCCTAAATACCTATTTACAAATGAATAGCATCAACACAGATATTACATGCCATTTGGAGTTGCTACTCATTTTATCCTTTTTTCTGGATAGGCACATGTTAACATAATAATTCCTTGTTTTTCTTTGACAAAGTACACATTGTTTTTTTATGTATCTTTGTTTCACTGGGCACAAAGTTTAGAAAAGAAGGGAGACTTCTGTGAAATGTTCTGTGAAACTTGTGATCTTAAACATGAAATGTGAGATGTTTGAATTACAGAGTTATTAGGTATAGAAAGTGTCAATTCTCTTTTAAACAGATTAAAAAGGAAAGAGTGTAAAGACACATAAATTGCAACACTGGAGTAATATTTTATCGATATTGTGGAGAAGAAGTATACTGTATACCAAAAAGTAAAGAGACTTTAAAAAGATATGGATTGTCTGTATACATAGGGGTACACAAAAAGTTAATCAAAATAAAGGGCATATACTAAATAATTGTAAAGTCATAGTCTTTTGGCACAAGTATTTAAAGCCTTATCTATGTAAAGTCAAAAATATTCACCAACATTCTAACCATACATATTAAAAAATGCAATGAGTTTGATATCTGATGTCATTCAACATATAATCTCATCTATAGAGGTATCAATAAAGAGAAGGATAAAGAGGAGAGTGAGTGTAGTTACTAAGCAGACTAGTTGATAACAAAAAAAATTGGGTATTGATAAGGCAAACCCAAGTAACTAAAATCAATACGTCAATGACATTCCCGAGTGAACCAAGAAATAGCAATCCCATCAATTGTACCCATTAAGAAAACTAATCTTCCATCTATCCAACAAATGGATTGTAGAAAAGCACATTCTCTAATTTCCATTCCCGTCAAAATTCTAGACAACCTCGTAGGTTGTGAGATTCTCATAGGTATAGCATAGAATTTACAAGAGAGGTAATGCTACCTTGTTGCTATCAGAGTTTAAAAGGGGGTTTGCTAGCATGGCTTCATCGGAAGAGGAGATAGAAGTGGTGGGGAAGTATTTGTGAACATAACAAAGGAGGAAAAGAGATGTCATCTCAGTATTGTCTGCATAACAGAATGAATGGTAGGCAGAAAAGCAAATAAGTGTTTCATCTAAAGTTAGTTCTCTATTTTAATCAGGGGCAAAGTTTGACTCAAGAAGTTTGATCAGTCATATCAATATACCAACCTTAACTAATATGGATAGTTGTGCTACTGCATGTGGCATCACAGAGTACTAAGAAATAGGTTTACCTGAAACTAAAACCCAAATGGTGAAGTAAAGTCTGGTGCCATCCAGTAAACTGGAATATGAAATATTTACTAGACTACTTTCAAAAGTATTGAAGTCATCCTACATAGAAAGAAACTTCATTCTCTTTACTGGTATTTTCCGTTTGTCTGATTTTCAAATTCGCCCTTTTAAGATGATAAGGCAAGTCTGTCCGAACCTAAGTTGCTCGGATTCTTCACTTTTGGTGCCGCACCTGTGTCGACACGACATGTGTGTGAGTGTGGGATCCGTGTACGATTTGGTCAAAAATCCAAATTAAGCAAGACAAAAATCAATCATAAATCATCAAAATTAAGCATCTCATTGTAAACATAGATGATAAGGTAAGCTGCTGTCCATCATAAAAGATAAAGGGAACCTTAATACACCTATCCACTTGCATTTTCAGATAAACAGAATTTAACCAAGCAGATCAATAATTGCAGCAAGCCAAATCAATCATAAATCATCAATCTTCAGCAATCTCATTGTATGCATTGATATCATATCTTCCTACACCAGAAATAAGCAAAAACTTATATCCATACCTGCCGCACCATGAGCAAAATGACACTTGCTGCCAAATGGACAATAACCAGTAGTCTCCCACTTATTACAAATTCTTGTCTTCCAGTTTGAAGGCTTTTGGGTTGCTCCAGTAGCATTATTTCCAAATCCACCAACCGTAGGAGTCACACTTATTGCAACACTCTCTCTAGACCGTGATTGTTCATCGTGAAGGAAAGTGCAACTATCTCCATAAGGACATCCTTCTTCAGTGTAAAACTTCTTGCAGTGCCTCCCTTTAGCTGACCTTTGAGACTCCCCTCGTAAATCAGGAGAGCTCAATATTGGTATCTGGTGTTCTTCTCTCAGTTCCACCGTTACTCCCCGCTCGTTTTCGTGTGCAGCTACTATCTCTTGCCAATTAGGAGGTGGTTTGCGAAGCTCCTCTATTCCATGAGCAAAGTTACAATTAGTAACATAGGGGCAGACACCGGCGCGGAACTTACAACACAATTTAGTTTTAAAGAACATCTTTCCAATTGCTTTAGAGCTACTGGTGACTATAATGCGAGCATCTGAATCCTGCACATTCCGTGACTTCTTGTTGGGAGGCTCACTCCCAGACCGGTTTTGTGAATGCCTACCATCCTGACCGGAATTGGAAGGGGTTTCACAAAAGGGACCAGCGTTCCAGGCTTTATAATCATCCTCAGTAGCCCAAACTGCCTGGTCAGAAAAATTAGGACCCCAACTGTCAAAACCACCACCCCCAGAAGTGGAATCTGGGATCACATTCCCTCCAGCAAAACCAGCTTCACCCGTAAAATCCATTAAAACAGCAAATCTGACTACCCAAGATGTTCAATTCCCAAAACTGATAAGATGGAGTAAAATGACATACAAAATCAATAAGGCGCAAACCATGAGCAAAAAGGACAGCTACACCTCAAAGAAATGAGAAGCAGCAACCTCAAACCAACAGAAACATCCCAACGCACTTATTGTCTAAGAAGGGAAAGAAACAAAAGAGGTAACTAAATTAAGAAACTTTTATCTTGAAAGCTAAAATTCCTACCTTTTTCACTTGATAGTTACAGAAAACCAAAATCCCTCCTTAAGTAGGTACAAATGTAAACTTTCAACAATCGAACATGCCCTAGTTCAAATTGCAAAAAGAGAATTGAGTGCAGTACAACAAGTAATTAAACAAAGATAGACCAACTCGTACTAAAATACAATGCACTTCAAAAACCCTAGGTCCTATAAATTACCAGTAAAAAGAAAACCCAGATGGAAAAATAGCAGCTTTGGATAAAAGGAAAGACTACAGAAATTAAGGATTTCAAGATTAGCAAGTGTAGAAACAGTTGATTAAAGTTAGATAAAGGAAACAGAATCTCAAGACTATAAATTGGATTTAAAAGAGATCAGATTATTGAGTTACGAAATTTGATGGACGAAAATGAGAGAAAAAGGGAGGAGCGGTCGTCAACTCATCGGCCCTTATCTCCTCAAAAGTAGCAATGCCACTGTAAATCGGACAATTTCCGGTCAGATGATAGATTGTCTTAAATTGGGATTTTTTTACTCCAATTTCCTTTAGGGCTCTAATTAATTGAACTCACACCAAACAAAACTCAATCCTAATTTAAATCTTTTTTTTTTTTTTTAAGTAAAATTTTTACAAAAAGGTATTATAGATGTAATTATTTTCTATAATTTAAAACTATCAAAATCAAAGCAATAAAAAAAGAAAAGAAAAGATAATAGTCAAACAAATTGTTAGATACAAACTCTAATAGTATGCTTACCCGAGATAAGAAGAAACTCTAAAATTCATGTAAATGCAAAGTTGAGAATAAAAGGAGATATAGAGAGTAGACGTCTCAACAAGAAAAGTATTTGAAGGTGAGTTTTTTTTGTTGAAAGAAGTGAGTTATAGGATAAGATTAATACCAAAATCAAGTATACTTGTCGAGCACTGCGGAGAAAACTATGTAAAATGAAAAAATTCAAAATAAAATGACAAAAATGTCCTCAAATTGAATTTGAAATTCCAAAAAGCATGCATGTTGACATAAAGGTGCTCGTTATTCTCACTTATTAGATAATACTAGTATTTGACATGTGTGTTGCATATATGTCTAATGTAAGCATGTACATTTAATATAATTGTAAAGCTAATGTATATCGGATAATATAAAATTTAAAGTGAAAAAAATAAGGAGAACCAGGATCGGAGGGCTTTCCTCCCCTTCCGCTCGACTTTTTGGTCTTAAGAACGTTGGTTTTAAGAATGAGTCATTGCCCTTCTCTGACCCTAACTGCCTAACCTGAGAGCAGACAACTAATGCGTTCCACTTATTGAACAGGATTCTATGATCGGTCTGTGACCCCTGGATGTCGAAGGCGTCCTTGGGGTGATCTCGTAGTTCCTACGGGGTGAAGATGATGGGGTCGGTCCATGGATTTTCCTTCCTTTTCTTTTGCCGCATTTCACTCAAAGGGTTGAAATGGAACTTGGGTGTGGGTCTTTTGTCGAAATGGAATGACTTTTCTTTTTATCTTTTTATTTATCGTGAATGGGGGAATCATTACACATAGTATGCCTGATCGGCGTATTTTTTTGTTTTACGCCCCGTAACTCTTCCTCAGCCAGGCTTGGGCAGAATAACAGAGCAAGTATTAGTAGTATAACAAAAAAACCTTCCTCGTCATTAATATCTTTTCTTGCGGCAATTGTGACCTCTCGGGAGAATCGATGAATGCATCAAAGATGCAGACTTAATATAATTAAGAAAACACTAGTTTTCTCGAAGCTTCTTGTTCATATCTCTCATCAAAAGATGTTATTCGATAATGTCTGTCTAGCAGACTCCCTGCTAACCCTAGTGAATATTCAAATATCTTTCCGACATTCATTCGTGAAGGTACTCCTAATGGGTTAAAGACCATATCAATAGATCTTCCAGTTTGACAGCTTAAACTAGGCTCCACTTTAGAGATAGGTTTTTGGTCTTAATCAAAATAGGTGAAGGGCGCGTCAAAACGGTCGGTAACTGCTTAGTTTCATCTGAGAGTTTAATCTCCTTATTCCTTACTCCTTTTTTCAAAGAAAAAAGAAGGGGGTCGATTTAGGCTCCTTCCTTTCCATTGCGTAGCCGCGCTAACAGGTACTACGAGCCCAGTGTCCCACGTATCTAACCAGCTCGCATGGTTCACCGGTTCCACCAAAAACTCTCATTTGTTGAAGCGGAGCATAGTGCGCTTTAGGCGCTAAGCGAGAAAGGTCTCTTCTTTCCTTTCGGTTTATTCACAGATCTGAAACTTAGCAATTGTTTTCTTATTGATTCCCGGGGCGGTGGCATTTCTATCTGAAAACCAGCGGAAGCTCCGGGTAGATTTATTCCACCAGCTGCTGCAGCTGTCGATTGATAGGTGACCCTATCTCTATTCAGAAGGAGGAGTGGTCATCGAATAAGGTTTCCTTTCCTGTACCTTTTTGAATTTCCCTATTTGATCTAGTAAGGGGAAAGGCAGATCGCTTACTATAAACAGAAGATCGATATCGCACAGAAGGCCTGATATCACCCTATTAGAGATACTGATTCAAGTTATAGTACTTCCTCAGAGCGATTAAACTAGCCTTTTGACTAAATAGATATGAGCATAGAGAGGGAATCCTGAACTACAGGAAAAAAGGAGAGTTATTTGCCAGCAGAAGGAAAGGAAGAAGCAAAAGCTTTCGCATGTAGTCACTCACATTATCTGTACTTTACCTAAGCCTGTTAGTGCAGCTCAGCTGGAAGAGATTCTAAGCGAGAAGCAGTACTGAACCAGAGCCACATAGAGTTAGTTCCCCTCAAAGCATGTTTAAATTAATTGCAAGTAAATAGGAATTCATTGAGAAGTTTTTGTTTCTTTCTCAACTGATTTATAGAATTTTTTAAGATCTGATTAATTGAATTCATGCCAAATAACCCTCAAATCCCAATTGAAGTCTTGATTTTTTCCAGTAGAATAATTAAAATTACATTAAAAGTATTATAGATGATTATTTTTTATAATTACAAACTATAAAAAACTAAGCAATCAAAAGACACATAATTTTGAAATAAATTGATAGTAAACAACATTGATAGTACCCTCATGTGAGATAAGAAGAAACTCTAAAATCTCCCAAAATGTAAAGTTACGAATGAGAGGAAAGGCACACAATAGACGTCTTGGAGAGGAGATGTTTAATTGCTCGAAGAAGGTGCGCTATAGGATAAAATTGACAGAAAAATCAAGCGTACATGCCGCTTTGAACATGAATGGCGCTATCGATTCTAAGTCATCTACAAACACTTATTTAAATCTTAGAAAACTCAAAAGAGTCGGCAAACTCCATTATAGAGAAATCGTTGTAAACTAGAGAACTTTAAAATAAAATAACATGAATACTCTTGAAATGAATGTGAATTTCAGAAAGCAGGCAGGTAAATAAGAAGGCATTTGTTATTCCCTCTTATTTGATAGTAGTAGTGTTTGATACATGTGTTGCACGCACATCTCATTCAAATAATATATACAATATAGTTATATCAAAACTAAAGTGTGACGAGTAACATAAAAAGTTTTGAGGGGTTATTTCATTATTATTTTCCACCCATTTTACAGAAATATTTAGGGCTCTAACTTATTGAAATTCATGCCAAATAAACCTCAATCTTAATTGATTCGGGAAAAAAATTAAAAATTACATAAAAAGTAGTATAGATAGTTATTTTTATAATTTAAAAACTATAAAAATCAAAGCAGTCGAAAGATTTAAATAATTATAAAATAATTAAAATTTTGAGAAAACAACATTTAAGCACTCTCGCTTGAAATAAAAAGAAACTCTAAAAATACAAATTGTTATCTTTTTGCAAAAGTGTGTCTGGGTAATGGATGTTAGATGCAAATTAAGTAATTGGTTAGGGGTATCAATGATAACATTTCACATTTTATTATCAAAAAATAAAATAAAAAATTCTAAAATCCATCACAATGCAAAGTTAAAAATTGCAGGCGAGACAGAAAATGAACATCCTAAAAAGGGAAGTATTTAAAAATTTATTCTTTATTTGATCGAAGGAGGTGAGTTAGAACCTAGAGAATAAGATTAATGGAGAAATCAAGCATACAATATAGAGAGTCAGTTATAACATAGAGAGCCTTAAAATAAAGAGAGAAGTACAAAAAACACTCTTTAACTTGACATGAATTATTAGTTTCGTCCTTAAACTATTGATAGACTTAAAAATGCCTCTCAACTTGACAGAACTAAACTTAACTATACCCTCGAACTTGACACAAACACGTTAACAGATGATGCTTGTCAAGTTTGAAACATTTTCAAGCAGTTATATAAATAGTTGACTAAATAAATCAAGATTAAGTGACAATATTGACCAAGTCAAGCATATAAAGAAAATAAAAATTGGACATGATTATTCTAAACCAAGAAAAAGAGTAGATTTATAAGGTACTGGATTAGATTTGCTAAAAGTAAAAGAAATGGGTCACTACTCATTAAAACCTATTACGTATAATTTTTGTAAATTGGTTTTACGTTTCAAATGGTAAGTTGGGCTTTTCAATTAAGGGTGACAAAAAAGTGTTGAAATTTAAAAAAAGTGACTCAAGTTTTAATTATTAAGTGTAGG
>JBCEWC010002669.1:0-33266 GCA_038996855.1 Solanum aculeatissimum
TTATTTATTCTCAAATAATTCAAGTGAGAAAATAACAAATATGATGATAAAATTATTATTCTCCTAACTAGTTAAAAACCACGATTTTTTTTTTGATCTAATTACATGAAATATATATAAATTTTCATAATAATTCAAGGGTATAATTGGAAAGACGCTCTTTGTAGAGTTTTAAACCAAGCACAAGATTAGATAGGAAGCAATGCACCAAACACTTGATAAAAAATAATCCCAACGTTACTAATCCTTGCATTACTAATCCCTGCGTTATTCATTTTTGTACCAAACGACCCCTTAGTGAATCGGACTTGTCTTTTTTTTACCCTTTATGAAATGAAAAACTTGTAGTTAGTCTTTGATGAGTGAGTACAATATGATCTGTCCTCCCAACCTAGTATCAAGAACAGTTTCAAATTTGGAAATTTGAAAACAAAGGAAAAATACATGGACACAGAGACAATGACAAAGCAGTCATTATCTAGGCTGCTTCATGTGAACAACAAGAAGAAGGACTTGTATTTGACTAGCAAATCAACCAATGCTACATCTAGAATTAATACTCACTAGATATTTCCACTATTTTACTCTTAGAAACACTGTGGTTGATTTTTCTTTTTGTTAGGGAAAGACAATGGAAAGGAATAAATCAATTATAATTATTGTCAAAAATAAAATAAAATGACCTCTTGCAATTATTGTCAAAAAAACCAAAATGGTGGGCAATAAACACAAAGCCTTGGAACTAGAAGCATCTTAGTGAAAGTTATCAACAGTAGCAAAGTATAAGCTGATTTGGTTGGAATGAAAGTTATCATGGGATTTAATATATGAATTTGTATATTTTTGTGTCTCATAACTGTCTGAAATATTTAAATCATTTTTCATCTTAATAGAATATTGTTGATCATATTAGAGCAATTTAACCTGTGACTCTAGGGAGTGATCTTTGACTATATATTGTGATTCTAACTGCCAATAATTGAAGGATTAGATTAAAAAAGAAAAGAGGAATTTTCTAATTTTACAAAGTTGATCATAACAAGAAAAATCTTTTAAAGAAATTGGAAAAATCACTAATTATAACAAGGAGGGTCCCAGTTTCAAGGTAATGTGTGGTTCTTTTTTTGCATGTGTTGGACCACATGCACACCTAATTAATTACTAGTAAAGTACTCCTCCACTATAAGAAGACCTTTAATCCTCCTAGCTCCCACTTGTTTGAAATATAAGATTCTTCCAATCTTGAATCTAAGTAGTTGTTTATTAATTTTCGTCAAGAAATTAAATTTTGGATAGAATAATAGAGATGATGAAGAGCAAAAATGGCGCTAATAAGGTGCATGGTGAGTCCAAGAAGAAAATTTCAAGTGGAAAACTTGGGAGGTTTCTCAAGGAGCAGAGGGGAAGGCTTTACATTGCAAGAAGATGTGTAGTTATGCTTCTTTGTTGGCACGATTGATTACAATCCTACCATTATTGTAAATAGAAAAGAGAACAAAAAAAAAAAACAATATTAATTAGCTGATCTTGCCTTATAAATTAGGGCAACAATAATATAGTTGGTGAATTAATCTAGTATTTGTTGTTCATATATATATGTGTGGTTTTAATTCTTGTGTACCCATATACACTGGCTTCTTACCTTAATTTGCATGCATTCTAGCTAAATCGACTTAATTTATGATGTATTTCAGTCTTCTCCCTTTTTCTTAGCTAGAACTAAGTTCCCTTAGGCCTTAACTTCTACTTTACTTGTTGGAGTTTTTTTAGACTAATTATTGTTTGGTAGAATAGCATGATAAAAATCACAGATTCTGTTCAATTTGAAGCGATCTCAATTGATCCCTCGTTACTGTTCAAAGGAGCACTAATTGGAGCTACAATAGGATACATCTAGTTTTGGTTGAAATTCATAAGATCGAGCGTTAGAGGCATGATTAATTCTTTCGAGGGGATATTATAAAACCTTAGTTGAAGGTGAAATTTTGGCTGACCACAATATATAAATCAAATTACTATCAACATTAAGTTCAATCCTATTTTGCAGGTTTGACTTTGGAGACAAATATATGATTATCCACCTCTTTGTATATGTTTGGTGCTGAATTTTTGGGATTAATACAATATCCAGGTAATATTTTAGAAATTGAATTTAAAAAAAAGAAAGATAAATAGTCTGGAGTTTATTGTTATTGTCCCCAAAAAAAAAAAGTAATAAATTAGATTAATTAGTAGAGTTAACCTCCTCACACAGAAGTGAAATAGAAACTAGCTAGGAGTATAATTTATATAAAGGAAGTTAATCATGACTAAAAGTGATCAATTTGCTCTTTTTTGGCCCTAATTCTGAAATTGATTAGGCATTTATTCTTGATTATTCTTTCAATGTGGCTTAAACTATATTGGCAATAAGAAATCTCTTTTTTCCTTGACTCCCAGGTTATGCAGCAACAGCATAACAATGTTGTATTGCTCAACTAATTCCATGAAATCATTCCCTTTTTCTACAAATTAAATAGCGCATGCATGCATCATATATAAGAAATTTTGTATTGCTCAACTAATTAATTCCATGACATAATTAGGATAAACAAGTTTTATATTATGACACAATTACATAACCCCTATTTAATTTTATAATAGTTCAGTCGTCAAACATTATTACCTTTATGATATTTACGCGATATAAGATATATATATGAATATTCGATTTTAAGGATCAATATATAGATAATGTTTCTTCTAACATTGTTTGGATCAATAAATTAATATTATGTGGAGTATATTCTTTTTTTTCAACGAAGTTACATCAATCATAATATAACATATGTTAATTATATTACACTTGTTTGACATCTTTGCACTCTTTACTCATATGTTGGGGACATTTTCAAATATCTATATGAAGAATACATTCAGCTGAATGATTGGTTGTTTCATATTATATAAACTCAATACTTGGTATATTTTAATTGTATTTGACATTTCTTTTATATCAATTGTTGAATACCTTTGATACAAAAATTATCCACCTAATGTTCTAAAAGTATGAACAAAATGTTGGCTCTACTGTCACTGGTTGTCACAACTCCCATCGAACCTCAAATCTTCACCTCCCATAATATTAGTCTAAATTACATACAAATACTTTTATAATATTTTTTACTAAGCCATCTATCGATCAAACACGAGAAAATACTCAATATTTTTCCGGAAGAAAGTGAAAAATATTGACTCTGGGAAATGGGCTCCTTGGCATCTTCTTAGACAGGATAAAGCTATTGGGTATATTTACTATAAGAACAAAAAAGGGTACTGAAGTCGGCAACCCAGAGAAAGATGATCCAAATTTTGGCGTTGTTTAGCAACACAAGTGACAAATATCTTTGCAAAAGTGGATCTTACTGTGTGGCTAGTTTATTTTTCCAGAGATAAGTCGAGATCAAACAGTTATACTACTGTTTCTTTTGGTCCAGAAAAGAAAAATCTCCAAAAATTTCCTGCTGGAAGAGCTACAGTTGAAGAAAAGATAATGTACTAACTACTACTGTAACCTAAAATAGTACAAATCGTTCTAAATTTGTCATGCAGCATGCTCTTTCTGTTTTGTTGCTCATCAATGTGCATGTTTGGAATTCAATTACAATTAAAAAATGTCACTAATTAGGGAACAAACTCCTCCTTATACTTTTATTCACATGTTAGTTAAGCGGAAACTATAGACGTAGGGTTTTTTTGCATTATTAAATATATATACACATATTTTTCATGAAATTCTACCCCATGACACTATAAGTTCTACACATTGTAAAAAAACTTACATTATCATTTCTCCAGACACATAATCATAAGTGATTATCTATAAATATATATATATTTTTGTTGCTAAGGACTCACTTTTTAATTTGCTTAGCAATAAGGAAGAGGACAGAAACAAGCCACACTCTACTTAGAGAAATTAAAGATGTGTTGCTAACATAGATGAGTAGATTGTAAGATCTCACTAGTATAAGTGGCCAGTGTTTAATTAATAATAATTCGTCTGATTATGTACAATATATAATTATTTCTTGCTAACCAGGAAATGGGAAAAAATATATAATAGAGCTGGACATTTATCATATAAAATCTACTCAATGATATATAGAGAGAGAGAGATCAATGAAGAGTCACATAATAGATTGATATGTGGATTATGGAACAAAAATAAATTTACTTTATTTAATGTACAGCCCAAGATCATCATTTTCCTTTGATTGTAACAATGGACTCTCACCATTGTTTGCATTATTTAAGTCGATATTTTCGTTTCCGCTTCGTTCATTACTTAATTAATTTTGTGTAGTGACATTCAATAAAGTTAAAGAATCCATGGACAGAGGGTCGAGTTGGAAAACAACTTTTGAGACAAACTAGCTCATAAATCCAAAGAAAGAAATTGACACACTTTTATAATAATATCTTAAACCTTGACCTCAAGATTAATAAAAGGCAGCCATACATTATTTTTTTACTTATATATAAGAGAGGCAGTTTAAGCTGCTCTTGGTCTATTTGCTTGAGCAGTAGCAGTTTGAAGGTATATTTGTAATTTTTTTTGTGATTTTTCTATTTTAATTTTTTTATTTTATTTTTAGTGTTAAAAAGTGCTATTAATTATGATAATTAATGACTTAAATATTTTTAAAAAACATGTTACATAAAAACATAAAATATATCATAAATCGTGATAATTGACAACTTAAAATATTTTAAAATTAAATAAAAAAATTAATTTAGCATTAAAAAATGCTACTAATCATGATAATTAAAGTTGTTCAAGCAGGCAACAGGTCAACATGTCTGCTTGAGCAGCTTGAGGGTACACCCGTAATTTCTTATTGAGCAGCTTGAGGGTATACATTCGTAATTTTGTATGGTTCTTCCGTTGTAATTTCCTTATCTTATTTTTAGTGTTAAAAAATACTACTAATCATGATAATTAAAGCTGCTCAAGCAGACATTGCAACAACATGCCTGCTGGAGTAGCTTGAGGGTCCGACACGCTTGCTTGAACAACTTGATGAGGATATATTCATAATTTTTTATGGTTCTTCCGTTGTAATTTATTTGTCTTATTTTTAGTGTTAAAAAATGTTACTAATCATGATAATTAATGACTTAAAATATTTCTAAAAAACATGTTACGTCACAATATCAATAATATAAAACATTTAAAAATCATATTAAAATTTTAATTAACTCTCTAAATTCTATCTATATCATTTAAATTAAAACAAAAAAAATAATAGATATTGAACACGCGCTAGCACTGACACCAATATCTAGTATACAGGAAAGAAGGCAGATCTTACTCAAATCAAATAAATGTAGCAACGGGGAATATTTAGATACGAATACTTCTGTAACATAGACCTCAAAAAAACTAAAAAAAAAACTGTGCAAATTGAATAACAAATCAAAGCCGCGCTTGTAGACGTTGCCTGATACTCTAGTAATTCTCTCTTTGTACGCAAATTTAGGTCCGTTAAATATAATAATCTTAGAGGTTTTACGACAATAAAAGAGATATTTACTTGAGAATAAATTTTACTTTTAGAGTAAGAGGAAATAAATCATTGCTTAGCATGAATCATTTGGCAGGGATAAAGGATAATTAAAGTGCAATGTCTTTGGATTCAATGTTTAATTTAATAATGAGTAAATATATAGCTAGATTTTATATATTCCAATCATATTTTAATTTAAAGATTTGAACAAACTGTACATAGATAATTTCCGGAGAATAAACCATTCAAGAGAAAAATCTTGGATATTATCGTGTTGCGTTTGTTAAGCGACATATTGACACATAAATCGAATAACACTACAAAAGCTTTGTTTTAGTCAAACGACAATGCCCACGTGCGACAACCCCCACATTTTAATCTAATTATGATGGTTTTTTTGGAGGGGATTTGTACCACAGAAGGGGAAACTATTTATAATTCACTAAAATTATTTGACATCATCAAAGAGAAAAAATATAGTATTTTAATAAAAATATTATTTTGTTACTCCTTCGTATATAAACTCTGATTGTATCAAGAAGGAACATGCAATGTTTTAATGAAAATATTTTTTAATTACGTCTTGATATCATCAAAGTGTATATATTCTGATGGTATCAAAGATGAAGAAGTAGTGATTTAGTAAAAATAGTACTCACTTCCTCCTTGATTAGAGACGTGTCAGGATTTGGAATTTGAGGATTCTAAAGAAGAAAAAAATTGCAAAGCATATTTTAAAAAAAATACAAATGCAGGATTTACGAAAAAACTATTGGGTTCAGCCGAATGTATGAATTTCCCACTTAGCTCCGCCTCTGTCCTTGATATCGTTAGAACATATATACTCTTATGGCATCAAGGAGGAACATCCATTGCTTTAGTGAAGAGACTGTTCAACTTTTGTTTGATACCATCAGAGTTATAGACACCGTCAGAGTTTAGAGTTTAATAAATAAGGTAACTTTAATAATTTTTTCTTATTTATTTTATAAAAAAGAGATCAGTCTTATATGATACTGATAGGGTATTAACATACCAACGGATTATCACATAAGATTAAATTCAGCCTCAATGATACCGACGTGGTATTAATATATATCGACGAAGTATCATAAAGGATTAAATCATGGTGATGATGTTGACATCATGTGTGAAATAAAAAAAAACTAGGATAACTGGATAAATAGTATCAATCATTGATTTTTTAAACCTAAATAAATAAGATTGATTTCAATATTAGTAAATAATTTCATAATTAAGTCAATTTCGTGTAATTTTCCCATTTTCTTTCCATTAAATAAAAATGGGACAATAATAGTGCATGATCATTCGGTAAAAATATTTACCAAGGCATATATAGTCAGTGAATATTTCATGTATAGTCAAGTTATATTTTGTTTTGGAGTGTGTATCATAATGTATATTCAGTATATAGCACATTTATAAGTAATCTATATTGTGTAGTCATTGTATACTATTATGACTTTTGGCAAGTTATATTGTATAGTCCTATATATTTTTTACGATTTTGAATTATTTTTTATATAAATAAAAAATTATATTTATTATAAATTAAGTAATTTATTATATATATTTGAAATTATCCTAATAAGAATTCATCCTTTCTTTTGGGGGTTGGCCCGCTAGGCTGCTGGGCTTATCTCCTGCGGGCCCATCCACTGCCTGAAATCAAGCGCACAAGAACGGTATGTCGACTCTATTATTATTTTAATTTAATTTAAAGGAGGAAATCTATTTTATGTGCGTCCAAAAAAGAATGTCATATTATTCTAATTGAAAATAATTTAATTTTAAAATTCTCCTTTTATCTTTAATAATATTATTCTTAGTCACACAAATATCTAACAATAAATTTAGATCACATATTTTAATTTTTTTTCTTAAATATCGTGTTAGGTCAAAAAGTATCACTGAGACGGAGGGAGTATATCACTTGTTATTTATGGCATGCACATTGACAGTATAATTAAAGCAGAGCATGTTGTCCACATAATATCAAATATGGACCCTCAAACTAATTGAACACCTCGTATTCGAGTAAGGATAGAGCACAAATTAAATTAGCATCGTTTACACTAATAATAATTATTAATAATAATATCAGGCAGGGGTATAAAGAAAAATTAAGATTGGATTTTCAGTGACCTTGATTCCAATCAATGCATTTAGATTAATAACATATTAGCATCCTTTTACTATATGTAAATCAGGATCATACTTCATATTCTTTTAATTATACTCAAGTGGTGTTTTTTCATACAAAGCAAATATGAAATAAGAAATTTAATGTGGTCACTAAGATTTTGAATAATAACTTTGGATTCAAGGGGAGATAAAACTTACATAGATATACACTATATTATAAAAATATGAGATAATTACACCCACAAACCATTGAGAAAAATTATTTACAGAAAAAATAGCTCACTTTTTTTTAATTACTAAAATTAATCATCCGGCTGAATTTTGGCTATTTGTTACAATTTTGGACATTCAGCCCTCGTTGTATAAGCATGTATAGTCAGTGTATATTTGTGTATCATAATGTATATTTAGTGTATAACTCAGGTATAAGTAATATACATTGTATAGCAGTGTATACTTTCTATAACTATATTGTATAGTCAAGTATAGTTTCACTGATTTTGGGCTATTTTTTTTTATGTAAATAAACACATAAGCTACTTTTTTTGTAAACTATTTACTTTTTTGTATATATATGTAATTTCTCCTAAAAATATTTATCATCTATAGCGATAACAATATTTTTGTTACAGGGAGCCAATAAGCTAAATCTTGTGGATCTCTACCTCTTATGGGCTTTAAATGGAGCGGCCCAGTTGATTAAAGCCTCGAAATTTAGGCTCAAGAAGAGGCTCATATGGTGTACCTAAATCTGTAAATTGAAGGGCCTTGGAACCCAATGGGCTGCTTTACTTCTCATGCCCAACGGAATGTCACAATTGATAGCAAATGATCATGCCTAAGAATCTAAAATGGTTTCACAATTTAAATTTATTAATTTCCTAAGAGTGGTTATATTAGCCTAATAAAATATGCCCGCACAACCTGTCTAAGTTTAGATGGGTTATTCATCAAAACGTGCCATATAAATTGGGATGGAGCAAACTTGTTATATATAATCATAATAAAAAAAATAAATTATTTGATAATTTAATAATTTTGTTTTAAAACTAACAAAAAAAGAATTGTGAACCATTATTTAATCATCTTGACCCATAACTCATACATTTGTACCCATTCAATTGTTAAGTAAGCTTATTTTGATGCACCCAAATTTAATCCCAACTCATATTTTTTACGTACTTTAAATTATTGGCATAAGATAATTTTTTGCGCCAACATATTCCTATATAGAAAGATCAATTATACAACAAACATCGTTCATCCTATCTCATTTTAACATCATTAAATTAATATATATTTATATAATGTAAGATTAATTATGGTAGGGAAGTTCATCTTGTTGATTGATTGAGCAGGATAAGTGACAAATATATTTCATGAGTTACGACAAAATAATATATAGTAGTATTAAATATTAATAATAATAACACATGTAGTACGTATGGTTGTGTTTTCTCCCTTTTATTCTTGCCCAGTAGTGATGAGATTTTTTAAAAAGTAAACAAAGAAATCAAATAATAGTACCAACAAAAGAAAATGAGCACTTCATTTTGTCTTCTCGGTGCATTATCTAGATAAAATGACATTTTGCTTTGTCTTCGTCGTCATAAGTTTCACGATTAAATTTGAATCACGTATTGTAGGATTCATTTGGAAATGACGTTTCTAACAAGATTTTTTTCATTTTCATAGTTCGAAATCAAAATTTCTTGTTAAAAATAAAGCACTTTCATCATTACATCACAACTCATGTTGGTTCTTCATAAGTAATAATTACTCATTAGAAAAGGGATCTCCACATTTTGAACTAAAAAAATATTCATTTGGGCTGTAAATTGTAAAAATCAATCAAAAAAGTATAAGAGATATTTAATGACAATTAGATTTTTTTCCTTTCATCATTGCATTCAAAATAATTGAAATCTTTAACAATATTTATATTAAATATTGCTTATAAAAGTTGTACATCATACGGCTCACCAACAAAACTTGTCTCTATGGGAGTCTCGCTCCGGAAACCTTTTTTTTCTTCTTCAGCTTGCTTTCCTGCGTCTCTTACGATGGTGCTCCCCTTGCATGCAATGATGTGGTGGTAAATCTCTCATTCTAAATTCGAATCCGCTAGCTTAGATGAGTGGCTCTTGGCTTCGTAAACATATCTATGTTCAAGTCAAGTTGGGGCGTCATGTCATTCTCGTAATTATGGGAATGAGTGCACCTCAAGACCAGACAAGTTGCTCCCTCGTCGTGCCGCAACGGAACACATGTCAAATACAGTCGCTCTCACCCTGTATCTCTCGACAGCAAAGCCTTCTTTTCGAAATTGTATAGTGTTCAATAAAAGTTTGGCCCTAAAGTTCAACTATAGGTCTTACCAAAAGAGTTTGCCTCGATTTGGTACTGCTCTCGTGGCCCGCACTGAAACCGTGTTTTACCCCTAGATGTCTAGTCAACTGTTGCACCTAAGTTGTGCGAAAAAAACACTTCTTTTATCGATTTCAAAACAACTTGGGCTTCTTCTTACTGCCGGTTCAGGAGCTTAGGCCCAAGCGATAGTAGACGCACGGAAGAAGTATTCCCAACGCGCGGAGGATCCATTGAGAGTTTGTCTCGGGACCAAGTCAATTACATACTACCCCCCTAAAAGGGGTGGTGGCCCTTCTTAAAATTAGAACCCATTGAGGGGGGCCTCGACCTCAATCACACATCGGTCGTTCTAATGGTAAGAGTCCTTTGGACGTTGAATGGTTTGGTCAACTCGTTTCGTTCTTGTGTGAGTCACTTCACTCGAGAAAGAACAAAGAAGGGGCAATCAATTTTTAAGCTGTCAATAATTTCTTTAAATTAATATTCATAGTATTTATTATAAAGATAATATAATGATAATAATAATATTACTATTAAATAATTTTTATTTGTCACAGTGTAATTAGAGAAATCTGACAGAAAGAAATATGACTACACATCTGTGAAATGACATCACCACTAATGTCATTTTCATCAAAAAGAATAACTTGATTTTGGAATAAATTCTAATTAGTCAGATCAATGAAAGTAATGACCAGAAAGTTACCTCCTCTCCATGTACCAATATATTCTTGTACATACCAATTACCAAACAGTCCTCAAAGGGATGATTTTAAACTTTTTAGTGAAAAAAAAGAGTGAAAAATATTTTTAAACTATATGAAATAAATAAAAATATTATTTATCTATAGTTTGGTCTAAAATATTTTTGTTGTCAATATTTGATCTAAAAATATATTTATTGTTATTAAATGGGTAAAAAAAATGCTCTTTCTTCAAATAAATTTGTTATTTATTTTATTTTTGAATATTTTATTTTCTTAATAATATTTTTTTAATTAGCAAATATTTATCCTACTTCAATTCAAGAAAAAATTTAAAATAATTTTTTCTATTTTATTATAATTACTATTTTTATCTTTATCTAAATAAAAATTAATATTGGATTTACCATAATCTTATATTTATAACATATATTATTTGTTACAACGGTATGAGATTAAGAAAAAAAAATTATTTTCTTACACTTTTATTAGTTAAAGTGATTTTAAAAGAAACAAAATAAGAATTTAAGAAAAATAAATAAAGAAGGACATTTTTAACTCATTTAATGATAATAAGGACTTTTTTGTATCAAAGTATCAATGCAAAGACTATTTTCGAACCAAAGTATTGATAGTAGGTATGTTTGGACTAAACTATACATAGAATATATTTTTATTTATTTCACACAGTTTAAGAATATATTTGATCATTTTTCTAATTTTTTATTCTAAAAACTTGAAAATGAAATATTTTTGTATCAAACTATACCTGAAAAACAAGGCAAGAGACATTTACACATGACGAAAAGTGTACGATTGCAATCGAATTGGACTTTCTATATATATTTGTTTGACAATGATTGAAGGACCCCCTCTTATTATTATTTATTTATTACATTATATTATATAGCACCATAAAAAAAATATGGATAGGCATGTGTATTTTAATAAAAAAATCCTAGTTTATGATAAGAAAGAAACATAAGGGTTGATTCTTCCACAACTTTTTCGAAACCATACAATTTACAAAGGTCCCAGCCGCATTCAAGCATGAAATTTATGAATTAATTGGTAGGGACGTACTAGGATTAATAATGATTGGGCCTCTTCGTCTAGCTTCTAGCATTGAAAGTAAAATTTTATTGTGTTATTAAGTCAGTCAAAAGATATTTATAAGTAATTTGAAAAAAAATAAAAAAAGTTGTAATTTTGAATAATATAAAAAATTAATTACTTAATACAAAAGGTCAAGATATTGTAAAGTTTCTTATTTTGTATATCAATGATGAAGGTGTGTATAGATAGAACAATACGGTCTCAATAATTTTAGAGGTCTAAAATCAAATTTTATAGAGAAGCTTTTTTTTCTTAAAGTTGATATATAATATACATAGTATAATTCTACAAATAAGGTTTGGAGAGGTAAGATATATACGAACATTGTGAAGTAAGAATATAAAACAATAGAAATTTTCAATGAAAAATATATAATATAAAGTTAGGAGAATAAAATCTAACTAAAACAATTTTAAAAGTCTATATTGAAATAGTGTTATGTTGAATCTGGTAAGTTGATATAACAATATTAAAATGTGTTGATTAGTTTTAGTGCTTGAAATTTGAAGAAAACACCAAAAAAATAAATTTGATCTTTTTATAAACACACAATAATAAATGTTTCATAATGTAGAATGTTTGACCGTTTAGAGACTTTAGAATTTTTAATAATGAGAGAACAAAAATAATAAAAGCAAAATAAGAAAAAATAAATATAAGAATAATGATGTTGATTCGTGATAATCAGAAAAAATATAAATGAGACAATAAATAAATAGTCATAAAAGAAAGAATACTATAATCAACTAAATATTATTTTATTTCTCATTTATTATAATAATTACTATATTAAATTGGGCAAAAACTTCTTATATTTTCTATTTATTTTTTTAAACTTTATTTATTTATAATATTTTAAAATAAAATAATTAAGGTTCCAAATAATTATTTTAGTGACTTTATGATCGAGACCATGCGAGAAACGTCAAAGTGAATTTGCTCTCTGAGCCAGCTATACTTGGGTGGGAACATTTTGTTGAACTAATAACTGTCAGTCAATATTAAACAAGAAATTATTAAGCTTATTCACATTTAACCCCCTCAAGTAGGCTTCCTCCATTATATACTAAAAAAAGAAAAAAATTGAAAGTATTAAGGGATTATTTGGTGTGATGTATAAGAATAATGTTAAATGCAGTATTAATAATGTTTGCATTAATTATATATGGAATATTTTTATATATTGTTTCGTTTGAGACCTTAAAAATAGAAATTTATTGACAAAAATACCCTCTATGTTTAAGGTAGAAAAGATGTCAAAAAAAAATTGAGGGACAATTGGGTCTTTAATCATGCTAATGCACACAATACATCCTTTTTGCATTACTAGTACATAGAAATCTATGAAGTAATAGTAATACACAATAATATATATAACTAATGCAAACATTAGTTATATATAGCATTAAACAGTGTACCAAACATGGTACGACTAATACATTAAGTTAATGCATGCATTATTTTTGCAGATACACGCTACCAAAACAACCCCTAATTGTTATCTAATCTAATGTTATTTTGTTAATTTTGAGAGAAAAACTTTGAAGAAGGGCAAATGTGTCATTTTGTTAATTTATATCAAGACTAGGAATCATGGTATTAATATTATATTTTTATTTATTTCAAAAACCACCTATTGCCTATTAGTGGTGAGTTGGGTATAGGTCAGATTCCAATCAATTGATAATTTAGCCAAAAAAGTACAAGAGGTGACTTTTCGACCAATCCTCCCTGAGATACAATTAGGATGAAAAGTTCATAATCATAGAGAAAATGACCTATATATATTAACTAGGAGTATAATATAAAAATATAAGTCAAAGTATCATAATTTCCAAATTGATGTACAAAACTAAGCAAAAGTGTATTGCCTTTTTACATGTCTAATGCAAAGGCAATATGGGAGACTATTTTGATCATTATTCAAGAGAGCATGGCATTGACATATATCTCACATAAATTATTTGTGGTATAAAAATAATATTATAATTATGGTGTCATTAATTTCTACATTGCTAATTAAGTATTAAAAATTTTGTCAAGCGTGGAATAAAATAATTACACACATTTTATCTTGTAATTAATTATAATATGAAAAATATACAGTAAGCCAACAAAACTATCTACATCTACATATTCATATTTTTTAGTCTGCACAATCAAATTTATTTTCTCAATACTGTATATACACCCTTATATGTTATTATACAATATTTACATTCATATTGTATAAAAAAGTATAAAATATATCTATCTTATATAAGAAGTGTATAATCATGTATACAAATGTATCTACTTTGAATACGAGTGTATGACACGTTGCTAACAACATAAGCAAACTTCTTATTAAATCATTTTCAGCTGCTAGTCTAGTTCGAAAATTATGCAAGGCTCTATTAAATAGTAACATCAAATATATATATAGACAATAAGACAACATACTTAAATTAATTTCAGTAAGTCTAAACAACATCGCCCATTTCAAATTCGTTAACAAAAAACACATTCAGAATTCAAACAAACTTTTTATAAAATTTAAGATGAGGTTATATATATACTAGTTCAGTGTCTGTATTTTGCATGTATTTGTCGTTTTAATTTAAAAATTATATATAAATAGTACTTGTTATTAAATAAATACAATATTCATGTAAAAAGAATTAAATAAATATTATTAGCTTGATGCAATTGTTTAATCTATTGTGAACTGGTACAGATGAGAAAAATCAATTCAATTACCTATAATATAGATATGTTAATAGTTTATGAATGCATAAAGTAATAATTTGGAGTTGAATAGTCACAAGTTAAATAATTGATCAAAATTAAATGTGAAAAAGGACTCCTAAATATAAAAAAAAATAGTTTAATGTCTACAATGTAATAAAACTGACCTTTTTTCTTTTTAAATTTGTTATATTACATACTTTTCTTAACAAAATATTTGATAGTCAAAATTCTAATTAATTTCAAAGTCTTAAATATTATAAAAGTAATAATATTTTTCCTTCTTTCCTTCATAGCCTAGACAATTATTTATACAGAATAATCCTAAATCAAAAGTGAATTCTAAATATAAAAAAATTTTAATCCAAAAGTAAAACTTGAAACTAAACAAATAAAAGGTAAAATAATAAATTAAGAAAAATAGTAAAAAAATAATTTTGTCTAAAGTAGAGTCTTTTAACGAAGGGAAAAAGTTCAAACAACATTTCTAAGGGTATTCACGCTTTTAATATAGTATAGATATAGATTACCTTTCCAATATGATTTTCACCATATAAATGTTATAAAATTTATACACTAAACACAATTTGACCTTCAAACACAACTCCAGATCGTGTCTTAAATTTACAAGCTGTTTTTCATAAAAAGCTAACACTTGAAACATAATGAAGCAAAGTAGTTATGGTTTGTTAAAATTATGATTCGTAGCTACATATAAAAAGAAGAGAGGCGAGCGAGTCAAGGAGAGGGAGGAGAGAAGAGAAAGAGAGGAGGGAGCAGTAGCGGCGGAGCAACATAGGGGGTTCATTTTGAACTCCCTTTGATGAAAATTATACTATTTATATATGGTGTGTATATATATATATATATATATATATATAATAGATGTCGAACCCCTTCGAATAACTCTTGTGTCTACTTCTTAAAATTTTGAATCTCCTTAGAAAAAATTCTGACTCCGCCACTGGGGCAGAGGTGGATTGTATTTGCATATCTACTGGATAGTTGTATATATGTAACTATTACGTGTCAACAATTATATTTGTAATATGCTAGACAATAGTGTGTATATATATATATATAATATGTATATGTATCAACAAAAACAATGGTAATGACGATTACGATTTGTATCTGAATACAATTTTTATTAATGAATAAATTTTGTATCCAATTACATTTGTATCACTGAAGAGGATTTGTATAATTGAACTAACAAATACAATTTGTATCTGCATACAATTTGTATCCAAATACATATGTATTCGTACTTTGCATCACTGAAGAAAGTTTGTGTAATTGACATTTATCATTTGTACTTGTAATTGTATAATTAATTATTATTTTTAGATGTGTTGAGAGAGAGGAGCAGAAAGAGGCGAGAAATATATATGATCGGTAGTCAAAGGAGAGAGGCGAGAGAAATGACAGAGACACGAGAGAGGCGATAAAGAGGAAGAGAGGAGAGAAAAAATAGCAACAAAATCTTAACTATAACTATAAATGATAATTTTTTCAAACTATTGTAATACATTATAAATACATATCACATATTTGTCTAGTTACATAATTTATATTTGAATTTACCATAGAGAGGTGGTTGTATTGAAGAAGAGAAATATAAGAAGTGACCTATCTTACAAATTATTATATATATATATGGACCAATCTAGGTTAAGATCAGAAAAGCATGTAGATAATTATAGTAGATGGTCATTCAATCAAAGTAATTATAAAAAATATGGTCACTCATTGTATAGTCATGTGTAGTCTCTGTATATGTCATGCATAGTCAAACTATATTTAATTTTTGAGTGTATCATAATGTATATTTAGTGTACAATTCATTTATAAGTATTGTACTATATAATCAATGTATACTTTCAGTGACTTTTGACTAGTTATATTGTATAGTCGTTGTATTTCTAAGATTTTGATCGTTCATTATATAAATAAAACATGACTATTTTTATTGTATATATTTAAAATTAGCCCAAATATATGACCCATTTCACCTTGAACTAAGTGATAGAGAGTGTACAACTCTCTCTTATAATGTCTTGTCATCATATCTAAACGATCCTTCAGTACATGTATTTTATTCCGTCATGACATGTAATTGACATTTACTTTTGACCTAATATTATATACCATAAATTAATTAATTAAACCCGTACGGACAAGAGCGGATTAATGGATCGAAAATTTAAAATAAGCCTAGTTACGTTATTACATTGTAATATCATACATATATTTCAATATTTAACATTCCCAGGGTCTAGGAGGTTGGAATCTTAAGAGAGGGATACCTGTTTTAGTTTTTTTTATTTAAATATTTTAGGTTTACTGTTGAGGAAGTAGATGAAGATGTACAAAATTAGGGTTTGGTTGAATGTTAAAGTAAATTGAATGAACTCTGACGGAACCACACCACTAAAAGGAAACAGGGCTAAACTTGTCGGTTAGCTTAGGCGGACAGACAAAAGTACAAGTACCTATCCACAATTTATTCACACACTCCAAATATAAAAAGCTCACCGCGTTTCAACGTACATATAAATTGGAGCTACCTACACCTATAGCTACTGACATTTTAACCCTCCCCACACCTTTCATCTATTAGCGGAACTAGAATTTTCATTAAAGAGGTTTGAAATACTAAAGTAAACACTTAATTAAGGAGGCTAGAAGGTATTCGGTATTTATTATACATACCAAAAAAACACCTAAGTAAGGAAGTTTAGATGAACCCTTCCGCCCATATAAAAAAATATATGTACTTCATTCGTTTCATTTTATGTGACATTCTTTGACTTGACACGGTATTTAAGAAAAAAAGTGTGATTTTTGAAACGTGTGATCTAAAATCATTCTTAGATATTTGTGTGATTGAAAATAATTTCAATCAAGGGTAAAAGAAGAATTATAAAATTAAATTATTTTCAATTAAAGTAAGGTGACATTTTTGGGGGGGACTGATCAAAAAACAAAAGAGTGTCACATTAAATGGGATTGAGAGAGTAGTAAATTGTTTTGGAATAGACTTGAAAAAAATGTGCATCACATAAATTGATATGGAAGAAATAATATGTTTATGCTTGGAATATCTTGGATCCCCAAGCTTTTGTTGCGTTCCATCAAATTAATATCTTCTGTTTGTCCATAAATGTCTTGCATTGGCTCTTCATCAGAGGCCACCGCCAATTTTTAGAATGTCCATCACTTTCCATGTCTTAAAGTGGAAGAGGTCTACGTTTAATTTGTTTCCAGTATTACACATTTTCTAAAAATTCATATTAGTAGATGCGGATATATGAACAAAAAAGTTAGGTTCTTAAAATGTGAGATATTTCATCATGAGTAAAACATAGAAAAGTAGAAACAGTAGTTAAAAAAAAAAAGTTAAGTCTCCGCCCTTCAAAATCTTTCCTTCAGCGCTTTGTCTGTAACAGTATTTTTCGAAAACTCCCATCAAGCTTACGAAAGGCCAATATATATAATGGCTGTACTGCTAGTTAGTATTTAGTTGCTTTATCTATCAGCTGTTAAGTAGTTCTTCAACAACTACAACAAAAGAAAATGTTCCCTTTTGGAAACAGTAATAATGGGAACCCTATGCTCCACTCTTCCACCTTTCTTAGCAACCAAATACTCCTTCATCAACAAGACCTCTCTATCACTCATCATCACTACTTAGGAGCCCCAAATGGTAACTTAATCGACAACGACAACTCGTTCTCAACGAACAATGTCATCATCAACAACAACAACAAGATGAAGAAAGCAGTGAAAAAGGATCGGCACAGTAAGATTTTGACATCACAAGGGCATAGGGATCGGAGGGTGAGATTATCTATAGGGGTTGCTCGTAAGTTCTTTGATTTGCAAGACGTGCTTGGTTTCGACAAACCAAGTAAAACCCTTGATTGGCTATTTACAAAGTCAAAATTAGCTATTGAACAAGTCATGAGTGATGAGTCAAAGAAAAGCAGTGGTACTCCTAATAACAACTCAGAATGTGATGAGGTTATTATTGTTCCTGCTGCTGCAGTGGATGAGTTAACAAAAAAATCAAAGCAAGAGAGAGAGTCAAGGGCTAAGGCTAGAGCAAGAGCAAGGGAAAGAACTATCAAGAAAATCTGGACCCAAATTGCTCGGAATAGAGAGGCTCAACCTTCGCATTACAATAATTCTATACGAAATTGGAATCATCAAGACAACGTCAATCCAATGATTATGGCTGCTCCTACCAGTTGTTGTACCTCATCTCCGCAAGGTAAAATTAAATTTATTCTAACAAAAGTACAAAAGTTTTGTCATTCTCATATATTTATCTTTATCTTTAATTAATTTTTGCAGTTCAGAAAGCGTGGGATTCATATCTCGGAAGCCAAATCTGAAGGGGTACAGCGTAAGTTAATTAACCAAAATTTCCTTCCTGTTTAATGTCTAGGTTCGGAAACTACGCACTATAGAGGTGCCTTTTGTGGTTTTGTTTTTCCGATGCCTGTCTAAGTCATGGTGTGCTTATAAACTTTGTTTTTGTAACTCATCGTTATATATATAGCTATGTATCAACCAGTGCACCAAAAGTTTTACGAGTAAAATAACAAGACAGTGAAGTTCAAAAAAGCAACCAGACAGAACGTTACCTAGAATTCGATCTGGGTAAATAACTCGCAGTCAATTGAACTGAAATCATGTCCAGGTTGATCTCATTTTCTCCTACATTGGATGTTTATTCTTGTTGAAAAGCTATGAAAAAGGGATGGTTGGTCACTGGCTTGGCTAATCCTTCCTTAATGAGCTACTTTTTGAGATTGTGTTAGGCTAAGATCCATTTTGTTATATGGTATCAAAGCATGACATATCCCAATTAGTGTTTACCTATGATAGGCTCTCCCAGATTAAATTGTTCATCCACCAGATGTTCAGCCTCGGGCATGGGGTGGTTTTGGTGGAGTTCCACATCGAGTGAAAAAAAGTATAGGTGGTCTACATATATGGACTTGGGCATGGTATCAGCGCAACACCCATTCTAATAAATATTTACCAATGATGGCCTCCCCTATATTAAATTGCTCACACAACAATTGTCTGCCTGGGTTTGAAGTGGGTGTGGAATCTTTATATAGACTTGGACGATTCTCCTTGCATGAGCTAGATTTTGGGGTTGAGTTAGTTTCCGATCCATTTTTCTACAAATTTTTGGCTGTGAGTTTTCCATGGTGAGTTTGTATTTCAGCTAAAGGTCCAGTAACTTTCCAACTGGACAATGAAAATATATATAATAACCCATCAAAAGTAATTATTTAAGTAGTATAAATTCTGGAGTTCTTCACATTAAAGAAAATTTTCAGCTTAGAGATAACTTACCCCTGCTAGAACTGGTGCAGTCATTCAGTCACAATGTTCTCTCCTCCTTGTATATATCAGCAATGAAAAGAGGTCAAGTTAATTGCATGATAAATTCCACTGTCACTTTTTAAAAGATCAATATAGATCTGAATTTTGAATCCATAAATAATCTGCCCCTCTCTGATATACATGTTCTGTAAGTGCTTACAACATAGTAACCCTAGCTACTGTAATTCATATTTTAATTAACTTATCTCAAATGACAAAACTAATCAAGATTGGACATTAGTTCAATACCTTAAACTCCAATAATTTAGTATTGTGATATAGGTACTTCTAAGCAGCTAGTAAGGATATTTGTCTGCTCAAAGTCACAATTTGTCATAAGATGTTAACATTCTAGTATGTTGTGATTGATCAAGTTACAGTTATAGGGTTGTAGATTGTAGGGTTGTTCTAAGAAACATGTCCCTGCTTTAGATGAGTATAGATTATAGGGTTGTTCTAGTTGATAGTCCACTCCATAGACATATTGACAGCCTTAGTAGCCTGGCCATGACTATTATAAATCCCTAAAACTGATGAGTGGTGATATATATTGCTCTAAGGTTATGGATTGGATGCTCACATTATTTTGCAAGATACCAAATCAGGTTGAGCTCCTAGGTTTAAATCTCACCATGCTATAATGTGTTTGACTGATGAAAAGAATTAGAAACAGAAATATAGCTAGCTTGAATATTGAATTATTATATACATAAAGTGGAAAAGATTCTGTAGAAAATTATTAATATTATTCTAGAAGAATACTTGGAAAAAAGATAGGCTTGAAGGTGCTTAGCTCCAAGCAAACAATATATATAATACTAAGGAGTCATTTGATCTGAGGTATAAGTCCTAAGATAAAATGTAGGATTATTTTATTCAGCATTTGGTTGGAGGTATTTGATAGTCATATTGGGATTATAATTTGTCTCACCATTTATATATACCTTAGTGATAGAATAAGTTATCTCATATACAGTTAATCCCATAATAACTTACTCCAAATGACTCTTAAAAGGATAATTATAAAATTTTTGTCAAAGGTGGATCTCCGATTTAGTGTTCAACCTTGCTTCATCAGATTTTTAAATTGCATCCATTAAAAGTTAAAGTTATAGATGCATATCTACTATTTATTGCAATTTTAATAAATATTCTGTATAGAAAATTATGAGTTCTGCTAAACTGGCACCAAGAATAATACATCCGTCCCTGAGTCTCAAGGCCCCAATAATATGATCTAGATAGACCCCAGTACACTATAACTTATATGATAATAAAAGGGCACTTATTTGCATGTGCCCTCTTAAAATTTAAAAATACTTGTTCTCCTTTTTTTTCATATTGCTAAATTACAATTTTCAATGTCTTATGTTGCATGAGATATATAGTTGTAAGAATCTGTAACTCTGCTGCATCAGCATAGAACCAGAAAGAGATTACTGACAAGGTTTTTAATTAAATATGTCAAAGTTTTAAACTTTTCAAGTTAAATGTTCTTCTTTTTGTGTTTATTTATCCCAAATTTGTATTACTACTAAAATTTTAATATGTTATACTCCCTCTATCCCATTTTAATTGAATTTGTAAGGTAATGCACATATATTAAGAAAAATATTCAAAGATAAAATTTACGTCATACAATCTATTAGTGTCCTTTATAAAATTATAAATATGTAGTGTAATTTATCTCATAGAAAAAATATAAAAGTTCAATAAATGAAAAGACAAATATGAAAAAAGTTTCAAACATTCATCTTGAACTTTGAACAATTCAAATATTTTGAACATTAAAAAAAATCTCAAAAATTTAATTAATTTAAGATGGAGAGAATAACAGATAACCTACCTTCTTTTAAACTTTTTAGGACTAGGATCTAACTTTTATATATTGAAGCTTGACTTAATTAATTCCTCAAAAGTATTGAGTTGCCCCTATTTCTACTGCATAAAATGCATGCACATTTGGTTGCTGGTTAGGATCGTTTGTCATGAGACTTTTTTCACTTCTCATGAAAACTTCATTCACTTTATTCAAAAATATGAATTTTAAATCATTTTTTAAAATAAAAATAGCCCCATTTAAATTATATTTCATGTTTAAATCATATTTTATGTTTTTCTAAAACAAAAATTATAACTAAATACAACTTTAACTTACAAAAACAAAGTCAAATAATGATAAAATATTTACAATAGTATGTAATAGTTGTATATGAGACATAATGTATGAGATTATTTGATTATTTATTTGAGATATTACTATTTTGGAACATATTCAAGTGCATATTTCAGAAAATTAGTCAAGTGGGATGATTTTTCTAATTTTTAAGAATTGAAGATAAAAATCATAATAAAAAAAAGTACTTTTAAATTCTAAATATTTGTTACAAAAAATATGATTAAACATAACTCCATTCTAATTCCAACTTAAAAAATCTCAAATAAAGTAATTTTTTTAAAAAGAATTTCATGGTCAACCTGTTGCGTCATCAAGAGTTAAGCTATTCTTTCCTTAAGTTATTCATGTTCTCCCTCTGGTCACATCTACTTATTTTTTATTCCAAAAATAAATTTTAAGTTGTCACTTTTAACTTATCAAGAAATTAAAATAATTATTATTTTTTATTTTACTCTCAATATTTATTACTTACTTTCCAAGACCATAACTATATAATAATTAATTACTTCTTATAATAGGAGGGAGTATAGTTGTAGCAGGTCGAGATGTCTACTTCAGCAACTTAAGGGCATATATGTGACTTTTTTTGTGATTTCTCCATTTTAATTTGGTTGTCTTATACAAATAATTAAAAACTGCATAAGAATTCTATAAATCATAATAATTAACAACTTAAAATATTTAATAAAACATATAAAGTTTTGGATTGATTCTTGAAATTAATCTATTAGTGTCACATAAAATGGGACAAAAAGAGTAACATGTATTATTGAAATTTTCAATAATCAACCACATTTGATTGACTTTTGAAAGTCTATATACGTGCTACATACATTGGAACAACGGAAGTAGTATATATATATATATAATTTCAAATTACATTAAAAAAAACACTATAAATTACAATAATTAGCAATTTAAAATATATAAAAGACATATAAAAAGTTTGATTGACTCTCAAATCAGTGTCACATGAATAGGACAAGACGAGTAACATATATTATTTGAAAAAGTCGTACAAGTAATATAAATCACAATAACTACAAAATTTAAAACTTTTTCAGTGCCACATAAATTGGGACGAGAAAAATAACATTTATTATTTTAAAAAATTATACCAAAAATACTATAAATCGTGATAATTAACAATTTAAAATATCTAAAAATCATTCTAAAATTTAATTAACTCTCTAAATTTTATCTATGTAACATAAAATAGACAAAAAAAATAATAGATATTGAGTTCATACTAGCACGGACACTTGTGTCTAGTATTGATATATATTGTTGTAGTAACCTACTCATATTTATCATTATTTTTAAGGAACATGCAAATTTCAAAGTAGTCAAATAGAAGAGATGGATGAAGGGCGTATTGATTTTTTTATTATTTATTTATTTTTATCTTAATAGAATAATAATACTTTGTATATTTACTCATAACTTACACATACTATTAATTATGCTGGATTGTAAGCTAGTAACCAACTTCGTAATAGATGTACCGAAGTTTATAAATATTATACTAAACATGATATTAATTTAATTCGTGAATAATTTACTTCCTAACTAACAACCAAATGAAAATTCATTTACGCAAGTGTTTCAACTGAAACTCCTGATGCCAAATATTCATCATTGACTGTCTCCCAGTTAACTACACAAAAAACTTCCAATAAAAATCATTTGGCCTTCATATATTCTTTGACTAACACATAATTATGTGCACCCCAGTTAATGGACTATATAATACTTATCCTTTAAAAATACACAAAAATAATAACATATTCCGTGAAATCCCATAAAATAGCGTCTGAGAAGGGTAGAGTATATGCTGACCTTATAACTATCTCACTGAGATAGAAAGATTGTTTCTGAAAGACTCTAGGCTTAAATAGTGGTGGATCAAGGATTTTAACTCAGAGGGTTCGAAATATAAAAGTATGAATGTGCAACTAAACCAACAAAATATAATTTCAAAAGGAATAACTAAGAGAAGTTAAAAAATAATGCTTTGAGTGGGATTCAAATCCTGAGCATGAGGGTTCATTTAAAAAGAGATCTATCATTATGCTGGACTTTGCTTATTTTTTAGGAGGTTCAAGTTTAATATATATACGAAAATATAGAAAATTTACAGTGTAATTTTTCGCCCCCTCCCTATATTCTAGGTCCGTCCTTGGCTCAAATGTATTTGCCCCAAGAGAAGAAAACAAAATAACAAGTAAAATGAAGAGTAATGTCAATTCTACACACACATAAAAAAAAAGTAGCAAAATAATTGAAGAGCAATAATTAACAACATAACCATAATAACACGACTAATCCTATAACAAACTTAAAACCGTCACAAGGCAAGACAACATTCTACTCCTACTAACCTTTTCCTCTAATACACGTCCTTCACTCCTTTCCATCTTAGATCATGTCCCCGATGAGATAAAGTTATATAAAAAAAAATCTCAGATTTTAACCTAAGTTTTTTTCTTTTGGATCTGGATGCTCAATTTACGCCCTTCAATTTTGATTTAAAAATCAAATACACACACTCCCCTGCCCCATTTAAAAAATCAAAACTTTTGTTGTTTTTTCATTTTGAATATTGAATGGTAGAATGTTACAGTAGAATCTAAAGAAACTTATTCAAGAAAAGAAGATTGTACGAAAATACAGTAAGTTGAATAGTCCCATTTTAGCCCATGGTCGCTCAAGTTAGCTACATGAACTGCAACTTTCGATTTAAAATTCAACTTATTGTAAGATGTACTATATATGGGAGTGGTACTTTTTATGGAAGAAAAATGAATTTATTTTTTAATTTTTTATGTTCGATTAATCAAAATATTTCTAACCTTCTTTCAAAAAATAAGTCTTATCAGTTGCACTCCAATTTTTTTTTTCTCCCCATCATCTAATACACCTCAATTTCACCTTCACCCCCTTTTGTACTCCACATCCCCATCACCCTGCAGTACTAATTCACCTCCACCTCCCACCAATTATTTATCTGTATTATGTATGAATATATTTCAAATAATATTTACATATTAAAAAAAAGCTACTTATTTTTTCAAAAATTAATTTTTAGAAAAATATTTTTCATAAAAAACATGAAACTCAAGTCTCAAGTACTCTAGGAATTTCTTCTTCGTTACATTTATTAGTACTATCTGGAAGTTAAAAGGAGAAAATTCTTTTAGTTTTGCCTTTTTACCTAAGAGGTCCGGAGGAGTCAAGGAGTTTTAGTTTAGAGATTATGACTCATAAATTTTTTTATTTGTTATGTTTTAAATAATTTATTTAATTTATCATATGAAATAATTTTCTATTTTTGAGATGAGAATCTTTCGGAAATAACGAGATAGTGATAAGATCTGCGTACACCTCACCTGTGAAATTTTCACTGATATATTATTATTGTTATTATACATATAAAATAATTTTTTAAAAAGTATAAATATAAAATATAAGTCAAAGTTGTTGAATCCTACTGTTTGGAGGGCTATGCGCCGCTTGAAACAATATAAAATTTTGGGTTTCCACTACACCTAATGATATCTACAAATCTAGCAAAGTGATCAAACATAAAAACATGCATGTCCAGCTATACCATAAGTCTGCTCTTCCTCCTAAAGCAGATAGTGAAATTATGCATAATAAACAAACATGTTATTTAATTTGGCCCCATTTGATATTTATGTCTTTCAATTTTAGATATATGCAATCTTGTAATTAAACTTTTACAAAGCTAAATAATTAGACACACACATCTAAGACATCCTACATGTATTTATGACACTAGGACATATGCTTCGCCTACTCAACTTTATATAAATTTAAATATGTGATTATGTATATTTAAAGTTGAAAGACATCGATACAAGATAAGATCAAATTAGAGGCACATTTATTTATTATGTCTAGAAATTATAATGTCGAAAGAAATTAGATTCATATACTTACCTTGAACTTCTTCAAGTGGTTGCTTTTCTGATGATTCTCAGCAGATCACAGTATTATTTTAGACAAGATGAGGAGAAAGAGATGTAGAAATTGATAGTAGTAAAAATATATATTTGAGTTATAACCAATGTTAAGTCAGCTGGTCAGACGATGGAGACCCATGAATCACAATCCTCTTATTTAATTATTATTCCTTGTGTCAAATTAAGGCAGACATGTAATGAGTACTACAAGTACTACTCCATTTAATATGAACAATACTGCAGGTTTATATTTTTTTAAATATAAAATTAATGATATATTCTGTACAAAATAAAAGATTCACTATCCAGTTTTGACCGTAAAGAAGTGACAAATAAAAAATTATTAACACGGGCATGCAAAAGAAATAGGGCAAATTATACGAATGGTCAGTCTATAAGCTTTATTTTATTCCCAGTATTTTTTAGCCTAATTTATAAAAATGATCTAAAATGGTCATTCGGACATTTAAAAAAAAAAACTTGGCCACACAACTTTTCATTCTTTTGTTTTGTGTCTTCTTTGTCCTCGTTCTTTTTCGTTGTCGTCTTCTTCTTAATTCTCTCTTGTTTTTCTTGGTATAGTAAACGTGAATCATTTTGAGGAAACTATACATTAAAAGACTATAAACATAGGGAGAATTTCATATTTAAAATTTAGGATTGTTTAGAAGTTATTTGAGGTGATCGGAATTGAATAGTCAATTAAGTCATATTCAATTTTTTGATTGTGTCATAATGTATAATTTATGTATGGATAAACTACTTTGTATAGTTAATGTATTCTTTTTATGACTTTTAATTATTTTTTATGTGAATAAGAATATGGCTATATTTATTATTAATAATTATTTCATTATATATATTTGAAACTAGCCAAGGAAATATTTACTCTTTATTAATTAAAGATGTAAAGAGAAGCAAGCACAAAAGAAAAAAAAATTCACATCCAAGTGATAGCGAATTGTATACAAATTTTGTGTGCGAATTGTATAGTGAAATATACAAACGTTATACAAAAATTGTGAATTGTATAGCGAATTATACAAACATTGTTACAACTATAATTACGATATGTAATTATCTAGACTATAACTATGAAGCATAATTAGACTTTATATGTTTGTCATTTATGAAATTTGCTCATTTTTATAAGCCAACCACGTAAAAATTTCTACAATGATTATTTGTAAGTTTAAACTCAAAACTTTTACCCGCTAGATTATTACATTGAATTTTGTTGGTGTAATATACCATAAATACAATAAATGATAGTTGAAAATAAAATAACAAAATTGAATAAAATTCATTCAGATCAGGCTAAAGCACAAATATCTCACTTTCTTTAAGGAGATTCAAGCTCACAGCGACATAATCTACACCGATCCAGCAGTAATACACTTGATGTGTCCCCTCCACCATACAACAGTCCAACAACGTTATATGATTTAAACAACTCTGAATTAGTTGAAGAATCCAAAGCTCCATAAAAAGAATACTTTCTTTCAACATATAATTATTCTCCTTTGTATGGTGAATATAGTTAAAGACTTATAATTTTTTCTTTGTTTCAACTCTCTCTTTCACTACACTAACTTCAATATAATACTTCTCATTTTTCTTCGCTCTATATTTTTTTGTCCCTTTCTTCTTCACAAAACAAAGTAAGATCATCACTATTTGTAATGTGAGTAATTCCTCCTTATCATGAACAGGAATATAATGTGTAGTAAATTGGGTAAATGAATAGTCCAAATGAGAGAATAATGAATTAGAGGTTACAAGAGTTATATGGAAAATTATTGTCATACTTTACCATAACTTAGGTCCTGTTTGGAATATCCCTATGTAATTGGGAATTGGTGTAATTGAGTATAATTACACTTTTTGACCTATTTGGTAGATCAAGTAATTACTCGGTATGAATAGAATTGGGTGTAATTGAAGTTGTGTAATTACACTCTTCAATTTTCATGGAGAAGCTAGGAATTGAGTGTAATTGCATGATGTAATTACACATCAAACTTTTTTTCTTTTTAAATACATTTTTATGTGGAATATAAAAAGGCAGTCCTTTCTTTTTTATTTGAACATTTTCACTTCTGGCAACATTGTCTGAACGCTCTCAAGTAAGATCTCTTTTCTTATTCTTTTTCATAGTTTGATATCTTGATAAATTATTCTATGTGTTTTTCTTTTATTAATTCCTAAGAATTAAATTTTTCTTTAATTTCTGATAATAATAATAAATTAGATCTTGTGTAGCCTACAAATAAAATAAAAAATACAAAAAATAGTAATAATATTATTTATTTAAAATCTAATTTTTTAAATTTAACTATATAAGTATATTTGTCCAAACAAGACAATAAAAATTACACTGTAATTATATTTGACAAACAAATAGGACAATGGAATTATCAGGATGTGTAATTACATGATATGTAATTACTATCCTATTAATTACATCAATTTCAATTACCAGGTGATTTTCCAAACGGACCTTTAACGTGAAAAGTAATATACTTCATAAATATTTGTAATTTACATACATGACAATTTATACGAAGCAATCTTAATATATCTTAATATTAAAATATTACTCCAACAAATTTTGTAACATGTATATTTTGCACATGATTTAATTTAATTTGATTATTTTGAAGTCATCTTCATAAAATCACAACCTTGTACACCATGATTGGATTTAATTTGAAGCATGGCTCAGAAAGCAGACTAGATGGGACAGGTGAGATTTGTTAAATTAATTTAATGGATTTTGTTGAATATTTTACTCTGCAAAATTTGGATCGAATATTTATGTTGGAGCTGCTTAGGTTAGCCATCAATGGCTATTCTTAACGAGTTCCCTTCGTACTATATTAATTTATTCAGGTCAAATCATATTATTTTATGTTACTCTACTTATTTAGCTTTACTTTTTACAGATCCATGAATAAATTTAAATTGTCTTACTCGAGACTTTTTAATTTTGTCACTAACATTATAATTCAAACTTTATCGAAGGTGGTAGATACATACTAGGTAAAATAAATAAACAAAAAAATAATTATTTTTATAAAATATAAAAATTTGGAGTAATTTTTTAATATTTAAAACTTATCAAATATTTTTCCAAGTTCTCAAATACTAGTTTTTTTCTAGTATTTCGGATATTTGTCAAGTTTTTTGGCCAAACACCACTTCTCAAGTTTTTTCCAAAAAACTTTTGGGACCAATTACGGCCTCTCATTCGATTTCATTTTTTTAAAAATTTAATTCAAATACGAGTATCAAATTAACTAATGTTTATGTAAATATGACCTAGAAAGTTTTAATTAATTTTGTTTGAAATAAAATTTATGTAATTAAAACTAAAATAATAATTTAAAAATTATTATAAATACTATCGTCCAAATAATAAGATAAATAAATTAATACTGAGGAATTACTTTTTGCTCATGTTAACTATAGATACATAGAAGTTGTACGCTCATATGTTAGCTAGTGAAGCATGAAACCTAAACTATACTTTTATTTGCAAAATTCAACAATAATATAGGTACCCAAGAAATGGTAGACATGGATAGTAAAAGCAACTCTAAAGATTGATACTTGAGAGTATCAAAGTAAGTGTCGCTTTATTAATTTCACTTTCATAAAAAATATATAATTTATTATATATTTTTTGAGAATTGAGCATTACTAAAAAAAAAATAGTATTTGATAATCATATTAAAGTCTGACTAATTTAAATTCATATCGAGAAGTCTCAGAAAGCATTAATATTTATAATATAAATATATAGTTAAAAATATTTCGTATTGTTTTTATTTTGAATCCTAACGAGGCGCTTGTTTTTTTAGTTAAAACAACACTACTTTAAAATAAATTAATCATTCAATCGATAATAATTAACCTCCTAAATCATAATGTACTTCGAACAATTTACTTCCTTGTATCAATTTTTATATACATATTTAAATGGATTAAATTTTAAGAGACTTTTATATTTATTTATTATAAATATTATTGTGAAGTTGTGGTCCCTGAAAATGTCCGAGGGTTTGTGTCTATAGATCTTATCAAAAACATTTATCTTAAATATATATTTTAATATTTGTATGCTTTACTAATTATTTTGCTAATAAGAAATAGGAATAAACACATAGCTTGACGTCAACACGTCTCCTTAAGTTATATGCTTCCTTTAAAACTAAGGAGTTGCTTGGAGCATGATATTACATGTTGGATGTTGCAGGTTTGAACCTCGGCAACACCATTTCATTTTTACATACCAATAGAAGTGGGCCGACTTACAACAATTAATAATTTAACTAAAAATTAGAAAATTTTTATTGTCTCTTAAAATTTTGTATGGAAACATAAATTGGAACAAAATAAGTAACATATATTATTTAAAATTAATATAAAATATATTATAAGTCACAATTATTAACAACTTAGATTTTTTATAAAAATTATTAGTGTTGCATAAATTGAGATCGAAAAATAATACTCATGCTTGATTGATTTTTTACCAAATTAAATATTGTATCCATTTTAATTAATTGTTCCTATTTAATTTGGTAAAAAAATTAATAAAATTTATAAATTTTATGATCTTAAATTAAATATATTAAATACACATGAATTACTCCTCCGTTTATTATTTAAATTCAACTTAATATATATATTAAAAATAATATTCATTTTTACTTATGTAATTAAAAATTAAAAAATAATTTATTAATTTAATTTTAATTTACTCTCATTATTAACTATAGTCCTTTCTCAATGCATTTTTCAAAAAATTAAATATATCACATTCAAAAGGTAATATAAATAAATTGTAGTTTAATTTATTATTTCATATGATTTCTATCAAGTCAATTATATACGAGTAAAAATGGACTAATGGAAAATTTAATCTTATTTTATTTAAAAATAATAATAAATTTTTTGGGGGAGGGTGATTGGATGTGATAAAAAAATCAATTTAAAATTGGATAAGAATTTTGGAAGATATTTTTCTTAATTTTTGGAAGGAAGTCATTTTCTTAAATTTAAGGAAAATGAGTTGATTTGGAAAACAATTTTCAAAACATTTAAGCAACCAAACATGAGAAAATGGGAAAATATTTTTCTCCGTACCAAACAAACCCACACAAGTAAACACTTAAAAGATAATTATTTAAGTAAAACATTTACTAATCCCATAGTGTAGGTAACTAATTTCAATATATCTCACCCTTTGTAAAATTACAAAAATCCCCTAAAATAACGATTATGTGGATACACTGCATTATACCAGATTCACAAGTAATGATTCATTATAATCAATTTCAGTTATAGTTTAAACGGAAAGTAGAATCCAATCTTTAAAATTTTGCTAAACAGACCCTAACCAAATCTCTAACAATAAGGCAACAATACATTTCAAAAATTTACAGCTCTTCAACCTGTAACGAATAGGAAGGATACTGTAAACACAAAAAATGAGCCAAAAAATGTCGAATGTGGCGATTATGTTGAGGCATGTTGGGATTTGGGAAAACAACGTCGTTTATTCGCAATACAAGAGTAATGGAGTAGTTGTTGGACAAACAATTTTCTTTTTGAACCTCAAATCCACTATTATCGATGAATTGGAAATCAACGAGGGGACAAAAGACATAAAAATTTGATATATGAATCTCAAACAAAATGTTGGTGTATCGTATAATGCGATACACTGCAAGGTGTCTGATTGGTTCATATGATATGATGAATCTATTTGTTGTGTGGTTCTAAGAAAATATGCATTAGATTCATAAATTGATAGCAGTGAGAAAATAAATTGGTGAATCATAAGAAAAGATATTATATCATGCATTAGATTCATATAGATTATGTTAATCATCCATATGTATGATGAATCAAACAAAATATTGGTGTATCGTATACTGTGATACACTGCAAGGTGTTTGATTGGTTCATGTGATATGATGAATCTATTTATTGTGTGGCTCTGAGAAAATATGCATTAAATTCATAAATTGACAACAGTAATAAAATATATGACTTCTTTTAAAATTGGGAGATTTGAACTTGTAGCTTCATTTTTCTTTGATTCGATTTCTTCCTTTTTCTTCATGGCTAGTAAAACATGAATATGTTTGGATCTGCTTTCATGAAAAAACTATAAACACCATCTTGAATAGCTTTTTCTTGCTCTAATTGGGTGAGCCCAATACTGTATGATGGAGGATTAGTCATATATCAATACAAACTGATAAAAAAAAAAGAAAATAACAATGATTTTTTTGAATGAAAAATAATTCGTATGAAGTTGGAGTGAAGAAGATGAAGTTAGTATATCTTTTTTAAAAATTTAAATTGAAGAAGAGAGGGAGATAATGTCGATTAAATCTGAAGAGAAAGAAGAAGTAACTGATACAATGTGAGCTTAATTTTACGAGTGATTTTAGGATTGTTGAGAAAGAGGTGGTAATGGAAAAAGAATGAATCGGGTGATGATAGAAAGAAATAGAAAAAGAGGGATTTTGAATTTTTTTAGAATTGATAGGGAATATTTGAGAATATGATAAAATAAGGTGTGCAATTTGGTAAGAATTTCATTATTTAATATGTTTAAAATCACAAACTATTTAAATTCTATCCTCTTAAAAATCAAATTTAAAATCTCAAGTTCATTAATCTTTTTAATATGAAGTAAGAAATTATCAAAACTAATTTCAGACCTCAAATCTAAAGTTAGAGTTAAAACTTAAACTATAGTAAAATTAAGCTCAAATGGTGTTTCCTACTTATATTTTCTCTTTAAAAATTTCAACTTCAAATTTAAGATTCTCAATACTAAATATTTGAGATGCACCAAATTTTTCATTCAAGTAGTCTGAAGTTTGTCTTCATCTGAATAAACTTTAAATCCATAACAAAGTGGCTATGCTTTAAATATGTTCACAAATACCCTTATTAGGGGATGATCTTGATAAAATGCCCCTAATAAGGGTGATTTTGCAAAAATACCCTTCATTCCTTTAAGAATATATTTTTGGACAAA